>LQNS02277100.1:444015-455836 GCA_001587735.2 Parhyale hawaiensis
AACATCTCGGCACCAAGTTCTATATCAGGCAGGAGGCGCTCGTTTGGCCGACCAGTGACCATTTTCGAGCAATCTCGCGTGTTGTCGTCGTTCGCTGGACTCTCTTTTGATTCAGGACCAAACTCGTTGCGCAAGTAAACGCTACAAAACAAGTGTCTAACTCCTGGGTAAACAGAAGCAAAAAGACAAATACTGCAACCGTGCTCACCCCACCCCCTCCTGGCTTCCCCTTCCCTATAGCTACCGCCCGACAGTCATGTTGCTGAGCTGGACAAGCTCTGCCGGACTCGGGAGAATACGACAAAGTTTGACCAAATGGAGTAAAAGGGGATATCAATTATTATCACCATCTTATTACTAATTAAATACAGTCGCGTTCTATAATGAAAACTAGACTGTTATGGATACATAACGTACGCTACGATCAAATACTGAGATAAAGACAGTTATGTAGTTATCTGTTTAGTCATATATTTATATGTTCATAAGTTTACTTACGTTAATTTTTTTTTTTTCGATGCTTAAGCAGCCACATCGACCGTACACATATAAAGGAATTTCAAGCTTCGACTTTACGGAGTTGGTGGTAAGGAATGAACTAGATCCGACGTACGGCTGGATTTCCCAACTCGCGACCCCTCTCAGTGGACTGGCTACAGCATACAACAATAATAGTTATATTCAACTCTTAGCTGCTTTCAAAATAATTTTGAGGTAATAAACATACAGACTGGTAAGGTGATAGACGGACCATTTCCTTCAAGGGTTTTTTTCATACTACTGGAACTAGCCGTGCCAACTCTTTCAATATTATACTTATTGTTTGCATCTTCATATTATGATTTATATTTCGTTGTTTTCCAGCTTACAGAATTTTCTGTCAAGTGTCAATTTCAACGGTCACGTACACCGTAGTAGTGCTACAAATAATAAATGAACACAATCATGAACGGAAGTAAAGCTTCCTATTTTGGTAGGCGCTGGTTATATAAATATTCCTGCCCGTTCCTTCGTCTCTAGTTACCTAGATATCCACATACACTGGTTCGTGCTGCAGGCAAAGTCCACTAGGTCCAGAAGTATACGGCTGCAGTCCACCACAGGTTGTTCGGGAAACGGCGTAATATTGACGGAAGACGTGATCGACAACTGCGCCCTTCCAATGATTACGAGTGAAAGAATTGCTGCCGCTAGACGTTCCCGAGCATCCTTTTTCTTCCCTGACTTGCGCTTGAATTTCCCCTCACTGGATAATGAGCGAGTCAGTAACTTAGGCACCGAGCTACTGCAACACCCCGGAAACAGGCGTAGAACTTATCGAAATGAATGGGAAACGAACGTTTCCAGCGACAACAACACGGCACCGCAGAGTCGGATCAACACAACAACATTAAATCAAGTGGTAATACGGCGAGTTGCCAAATGGATCAATATCCATCAGCGCTGAACAATCTGCGCATAACAAAAGGATGGATACATCCGAAATGGACATATTAGATGATCAACAAGTTGACATTCAAGATGATGATTCAGCAAAAGAGACTGACGTCACAATTAATTGTATCATATGGATTAGGAATGTAGGGAATCAGCAACAGGATCTCAGGATCTCATATTATATTGACCGGTGTCAACACAAAACACTCCCTCACATGTTGCCATATTACCTACCTACCTACAATCAGGGTTTTCGGAAGAGGTCCAGGTGACGTTCCGCACATCACCTCACATGCGTGGAGTCAGAATACAAGTTTTCTTCCGTTGATTCGGAGCTTGCGCCCAAAGGGAAAGCCAGCAGCGAATTGTCTCCACAATGCACGCAACCACTGACCGCGGTCTATCTGGCATTCTTTTCAAATAAAAACAAAAAATAGTAAACCACTTGGTAGACACACAGTCGTGTTTGCAAAGACAGTACAACAAAACGGCTATTATTCGCATAGTAATAATGCAGGGAATTTCCAATAGGCTTAATATCCGTCCGCCGTTGACACAAACCCTAAAGTGCAAGATAACTCCACAGTATAACACAACAACAACATGGACGGATCGACAACAACTGCATTATCCATTCAGAGTGCACGGAATTACCAATAGGATCAAAACTCCTTAGTGACAAACACGATGTTATTGAAGGGTGGAAATAAAAACATATACCCAAGATAAGGGAACCATAGCACGCAAGGATCGACAGACAGCCTTGCATTACACATTCCTAATGCAGGGAATTACCAGTAGGCCCAGTATCTGTCGGTTAAATACAACATAATTTGCACTGAAGGGACATGTACAAGATAACGAACAACACAAGTGTATTATACGCTCATATTGCGAGGAACTATGCAGTGGGTTCAACATCTGTCCTAAACATTATACCCTCAAGTAAAGGATATATCGAAAATAAAGAAACAACACAGTGGGAACAGGAAACTGGACGGCACATTCGTAATGCCGAGAAGTACCAATAGGATCCACATCCGCTGAACAAAAGCAATAAACACAACATAATTTGAATACAAGAACATATCCAGGATGAAGGAACAGCACAGTCGAAACGGCACAGTAGGATTACACTTCCGCAATATTAGCAACAGGATGCATATCTGCCGGTCAAAATCAACATATTTAAATTGAAGGGCATATCCAGGATGAAGAAACAGCACAGTCGGAACCGCACGGCTGCACTGAACATCAATAATGCGACGAATTACCAATAAGATCAATACTCGTCAGAGATGAACAATTCGCCTTTAACCGCAGGATGCTGCGTGTGATGTGCCTTAAGGTACCCAGCACGGGCTTGGACGGCCAGCTAATCAGAGACCACTTAGAGATGTTTGCTGGAGTTCCTAATCCTGCTGCACTTGTGCACGCAGGGGGTCCCCGCCCCCGGCACTCTGTCTGTCTGCCTGCTTTGCTTGCTCTTCATCAGCGATTACGCGCTATGCGGCTGATTGGAGCGATTGTTGGGGCATACGGGAGGTCACGTGGTCTATTGACGACTTGGAGCATACGGTTTATAAGTGCGTTTGTAGGGATTTCATACTGACGACTTGGAGCATACGGTTTATAAGTGCGTTTGTAGGGATTTTATATTGACGACTTGGAGCATACGATTTATAAGTGCGTTTGTAGAGATTTCATATTGACGACTTGGAGCATACGATTTATAAGTGCGTTTGTAGAGATTTCATATTGATTGACGACTTGGGGCATACGGTTTATAAGTGCGTTTGTAGATATTTGATACTGATGACTTGGAGCTCTATGGTTTACACGTACCTTTGCATGGATTTGCTACTGACGACCTGGAACGGCAGTACGGTTTACAAGAACCCTTTGCAGACACTTGTCGATTGACCACCTGGAGCGATACAGTTCATAAGTTTGTTTGCAAATATTTCAAGACTGCCCGAGGGAAGATAACATTACCTTTGCAGTTCTGTTACAGGTCACTGCATATAGCCCTCGACTAATATGGGTGACGTATGAGATTTATAACCTAAAAAGGATTAAACAGATTTACTGGTGGCATACGGGAGGGAACGCGACCGATTGACGACCTGGAGCTATAGGATCAACAAGTAAATACACAAAGATTTAGAGTTTGTACCTCGATTAGTTGGGAAAGATGGACAAATACTGCCAAAAAATAATCGATTGGGGATGTTGATGGAATACGAGAGGTAGCCAAGCGGCCCGCTGATCATCTCACGCTCCAAGAACGATTCGAAAAGCTTATACGGAATGATTGCATAAGTAGGAGCCAAATTAATGCATGTTATTTCCACAACTATTCTTGTAGATTAACGGTAATAATTGGTACAGTAATTGCAGAGGTTCCTTGCGGATGATTCCTGGATAGTAGCTTTACCGGCAGTTCCTGCACACACACTGAAGCTAGGGAGTGCTGTGGGTGCTAGAGATAGACAACACCTTGTCAGTCTTTGCTCATGTCTTTTTCTTACACCCACATCCTACTTTGCGTGGCGTTATTGTTCCGACAGGGAGTGCGGCAGCTGCGGTTCAACGGCGGCACTCCCAGTTCGATTAGAGTGACGGCTCGAGTCTTTTCTTCAATGGTAAGCTTCTTTCGACCAAGTGTGAAGCCGTGGTGGTTTTTGGTATGGTGCCAAAATACGTGAAATGATAGGAAAGAGGATGAGCCAGTGCAACATACGTGTTCTCTGCTCGAGCTCCGATAGATCACAGACTGACTGTGTAGCGGGGATTTGTGTGTGGCGCGAGGGTGAAGCAACGTCATACCACCCTTCTCTCTCCTCTCATATGACGGGGAATGCAAAAAAATAAAGTCATTGGCAAATTATGCGATAACTTTGTTTTTTGAGGCACAGGGATAAACTGTAAAAGCAAAATCGCAGCGTATTACTCCTGTACATTAGTGCAAACACGTCCTACCCTCATTTTCAATCAAGTCCTATACATTTCCACGCACAATAACCATGGGTCAATGTATTACTCGCCGCAGCACGACACGCAAGGAGGCACCAGCAGTTATAGCGATGCAGGAGGCAGCGGCGGCTGTTTACACGTCGCCCGATTTATCAAGGCGGCAAAAAGGTTCCAGGCGGTCCCATTAGCAACTGCCATACACGAGCATCCTTCCATGCTATTACAGCCCTAAAAGTATTTNAAGTGCGTTTGTAGAGATTGGATATTGACGACTTGGAGCATACGGTTTATAAGTGCGTTTGTAGAGATTGGATATTGACGACTTGGAGCATGCTGTTTATACGTGCGTTTGTAGATATTTGATATTGACGACTTGGAGCATGCGGTTTATTAGTGCGTTTGTAGATATTTGATATGGACGACTTGGAGCATACGGTTTATAAGTGCGTTTGTAGAGATTTGATATTGACGACTTGGAGCTATATGGTTTAGACGTGCCTTTGCATGGATTTGCTACTGACGACCTGGAACGGTAGTACGGTTTAGAAGAACCCTTGCAGACACTTGTCGATTGACCACCTGGAGCTATATAGTTCTTAAGTTTGTTTGCAAAAATTTCCAGACTGCACCAGTGTAGAAAACATTACCTTCGGAGCGGAGTTCTTATATCGTATACTGCTGCGTATAGCTCTCGACTAATATGGGTGAGGTATAAGATTTATAACCTAAAAAGGATTAGACAGATTTACTGGTGGCATACGGGAGGGAACGCGACCTATTGACGACCTGGAGCTATACGATCAACAAGTGAATACACAAAGATTTAGAGTTTGTACCACGATTTGTTGGGAAAGATGGAAAGATACTGCCCAAAAATAATCGATTGGGGATGTTGATAGAATACAGGAGGTAGCTAAGCGGCCTGCCAATTATTTCACGCTCCAAGAACGATTCGAAAAACTTAAACGGAATGATTGCATAAGTAGGAGCCAGATTAATGCATGTTATTTTCACAACCATTCTTGTAGATTAACGGTAATAATTACCACAGTAGTTGCAGAGGTTCTTCGGGGATTATTCCTGGAGAGTAGCTTACCAGCAGTTCCTGTACACACACTGAAGCTGGGGGGTGCTGTGTGTGCAAGAGATAGACAACACCTTGTCAGTCCTTGCTCGTGTCTTTTTCTGACACCCGCATCCTACTTTGCGGGGCGCTATTGCCCCGGCAGGGAGTGCGGCAGCTGATATTAACGAAGAGGGACACTCGGCTGACATTCAGTTGGACAGCTACGCGGTTCACCGGCACTCCCAGTTCGATTAGGGTGACGGCCTGAGTCTTTTCTTCAATGGTAGGGTAACATGTCTAGTACCCGTCCACCATGCTAGTAGCTGTCCACTTGGCTTTAAACACTTCCTGTGTGAAAACTAGCACTGCTAGGAAGCCGTGCATAGGCTTCAACTTTAGGCTAAGTAGTACCATACAGTTTAAAACTTTGTACAGCTCTCCAGTACAGCTAGTTTTCACAGAGGAAGTTTTTAAAGCCAAGTGGACGGCTAGTAGCATGGTGGACGGGTACTAGACATGCTACCCTAAGCTTCTTCCGATCAAGTGTGAAGCCGTGGTGGTTTTTGGTATGGTGCCAAAATACGTGAAATGATAGGAAAGAGGCTCATGAACCAAAGCAACATACGTGTTCTCTGCTCGAGCTCCAATAGATCACAGACTGACTGTGTAGCGGGGATTTGTGTGTGGCGCTAGGATGAAGCAACGTCATACCACCCTTCTCTCTCCTCTCATATGACGGGGAATGCAAAAAATAAAGTCATTGGCGAATTATAACTTCGTTTTTCTTAGGTACAGGGATAAACTGTACAAGCAAAATCGCAGCGTATTACTCCTGTACATTAGTGCAAACACGCCCTACCCTCATTCCCAATCAAGTCCTATACATTTCCACGCATAATAACCATGGGTCAATGTATTACTCGCCGCAGCACGACACGCAAGGAGGCACCAGCAGTTCCAGCGATGCAGGAGGCCGCGGCGGCTGTTTACACGTCGCCCGATTTATCAAGGCGGCAAAAAGGTTCCAGGCGGTCCCATTAGCAACTGCCATACACGAGCATCCTTCCATGCTATTACAGCCCTAAAAGTATTTCCTTTGTAAACTTAATACTTTGCAAGTCCCAAAATAAGCCTCGGTGGCAACGGCCCAAAATTCCACAAACTTGACGGTAAACTGCTCCTTGGACCAGGGCTGTTTATTCTCTTGTGAGGTGGTCGCAGCAGGGTGAAATTAGCTTGCGTCTTTTTTTTTTAATATTTCTTTAGAGACTGCCACGAGCGAAAATTTACGTAGACATTATTAACGATTAGCGGGTGATGATAAATGAAGAGAAAAAGTCTCTCATTTCTTGGAGCCCGAACGAGTAGCTACGCGCATTAGTAATGGGTGATGATAAATAACAAAGTCTTATTTTGGGAGCCTATGCATCCGCGCATTACATATTTATCCCAATCAGAAATTTATAAGCATTAAATTAATCGTCTATGATTAAACAAACGATCAATCCGATCACATCGGATAAATGCTTACAAATTACCGATTAGGAAGAGGATGAAAAAACAAAATGAAATAAAACAGAACGTCATTCAAGGAACCCGAATATTCGCAATATAAATACAGAATAATGGATCAAACCGCACCACTTTAGGCAAAGTAAATTATATAATTACATAAAGAAGAGGGGAATATAAATAAAACCTATATATGTATTTTGGGAGTTACTGCATTCGCATTATGAACTCAGTAACGCCACTCGTTGCGTTTACGCATGCATCCTATAACGATGCGGTTTACTGGCACAAATGGGTTAACGGGGGATGAAAACTGAAAAGAAAAATTCCCCACTGGAACGCTTCCACGTTCTCTAGTACGACAGCAGTATGTATATATATTCAGTTGGAGAAAATGCGGAACATTGAATCGACACCGAGGTTCATACCCAGTGAAGAGATGATACCAAGCGTTCAGTCATCTGTGAGTCAGTAGCAGTAATTACTAACAAAATATTGATAGATATTTTAACTGGTTGTGTCGTCTCAGAACCACTGCCGTGTATCATTTACTAACACGATGCTGACAAACGCTTGAGGACATCCGACATCTATTCCTACGATGTCACAAAGGATAAGTGTGCACTCATACCTAGAGTGGCTAATAAGAAATTATAAAACAATTTCGATTTGCGCAAGCAGCTGACACCGGAATATCTATATAACTATTTTATTTATTCGGCACAGTTAACTTTACAAAATAAGTACCACCCGTAATTCAAGAAGACAGTCGAGCACATATGACTAGGGAAAGCTAACATGCAGAAAGGGAAAACACTAGTACGAGGCTCATTAGTCGCCCGATGTGACATCCTAAATGCGATTTAGGCAAAATTTTACCTAACGACCAGCCGTCAGGCGACGAAATGAGATCATAATTCTGTACCAAACTTTACAAGCTACCCCAAAGAATAAAGTCATCTCAACTTTCTAAACTTCAAAATCTCAATTAAAAGTGTGCGCCTCAACATTATCCGAGCTATCAAAACTTCTGTAAACAATTCCTGATTAAAAATAAACTGCGGGTAGTCTACTACGGAAGGAGCCCCTAGCGCTGAACACGTGATATGGCTTACCTCAGGCAGTGGTTCTGCATCTTGTGTTCACTGTGCAGTTTTCTCCCCATATGTCCCCAAACAGAATTTTTGAACGCCCCAGAAGTTATTAGAACAAGTTTAGTTTCTGTGATGGCCAAAAATTTCCGCTTGTGTTATGTCAGTCACACGAATACCCTACAAAAATTTGTGCAATTGCAGTTGTAATTCGTATGTTTTCGTCTTTAGTTGTCGCGTTGATCCCTTTAACTGTTATTCTCGATCTTTTAACGACACATACAGTAATGGGTCGAATGTAATTTTTTAGACATCCGCGGGTGCAGATGCAATTGCGGATGTTGCCATTTTGATATCTGCGGATGCAGATGCGGATAGCAAAAAAGGTGCGGATGTTCCGCGGATGCGAATATTCGCCCCACCACAAAACCACATACCACCTCTCACGACGGCAGTTAATACAACACTTGGGGGAAAAACTTAGACGGTGCTTTGTTGACATAGACATGGCTTGCACACACTTCAATCCAACTGACAATTTGCAGTTTATAACACTATGGATGAGCTCAGTGTACAGTGTTAAGTTGCGCATCCGCGCCTCCTTTGCTGCGGATTTAACAGTTCTGACATCCGCGGATGCGACTGTAGATGTTACCACTTTAGCATCCGCGGATGCTGATGTCAAAAAAGGTGCGGATGTTCCGCGGATGCGGATATTCGCCCCATCACTAACATACTCACACGTGCACTGTCCACCATGTCAAAATTTCACTCCCTCCTAGTAGCTCTTTGTACGATCATCTCCGGGATAAAAATGCATCAACCGCTGCCAACTGAGCAAACTTTTGTTTACTGAGGCCAAAAGACCTATTACACGAGCGAACTAAGATTGTCAAACGTGGCGCAGACTGTGGAGCAAATTGTTCCTTTAACACTGGGATGCTGCTGTGGCAAGAACCACCAGCTCGTGTTCTTGGGAAATTCTCGTTCCTCGTAGGTACTGAAAGTTCTATCGCTCTGCTGCAAGTTCACACGACGGTCAAACGAACGAGTCTTCTCACCTAACCGTCCGGCTGTTATTATTGGGCCCTCATAATCACAACGGTTTGTGTGGTTAACCCTATAAGGACCAACTGAAATGTCGATGTCTCATTGGAATAGCATTACTGAAATGTTTAGAGTCTTGTGAGTTTGCTTAGCAAGTGTCACCAGTAAAGCATTGCCTATCTCTGCAAATTTGGAGTGAATAAGAACTTAAAAGAGCAGCACACTCTTGCACTATGTAAACGGACACAGCAATTTGCATTCGGACACGACGCTGAGGGAATTCCATCATTTGGCTATTGCGTGAGCCAGTGTCGTGACCCATTTCAATTTTCTGTTAACACAGTCAACGACGTTAATAAACCAGCAAGTATCAAACAACTTGAAGGGTTGAATTCAAAGATAGAAGCATATTGTCTTTTGCAGCACCGCAGAGCACAAATATAAGGAGGCAGAAGTCCCTATCAAGGCTACAAAACAGCAGCACCAGAGCCCTACTTACAGTAAGTCCACAGCCGAAGGGGCGACAGCAGTAGAGGCTACACCCTTCTCTCTAAGAACTAATAACATTATTTAGGACAACGTAGAGTAATTCAGGACATTTCGGCCGCATCCTAGTTATAGTCAGAAAATTTAAGCCTCCGTTTCCAAGTGGAACAATATCACAGATGAAAGAACAAGGGACATATAGTACGTCGATAGAAACGGGGAACCCATGCACGGAGGTGTTCCCACACAGGATCAATGCGTATGGGAACAGGAAGTCTGAAAAGAAAAGGAAGAACAGAATACAGCATGAGCAAGTAGGGGCATGAAATCGAGAAGGAAGCAAAGTGGGCACGAAAGACAGACGTCCCGAAGGCCTAGCTAACGGCTGAGGTAACTAACCTACACGAGCCCCCTGGGGTTGCCGGGCCCCCTCCATCCCAGTGTCGGCCTATCCAATACCAGGCCTTCTTCAGAACGGCTCAAAAGTTTCAGCCCTTAAGAGGTTAGCCCAACCTACCTGAGAGACTATTTTGCTTTTGGAGGAACCGCCTTTTCGGAAACCAATCAGCATGTCTTCTTGATTTTATACCCCTGGGAAACAATGTAACTTTCAGTCACATACCACATACTACATTGCAAATTGGAACCGCTTTCCAAAAATTTGACCGCTTACCAAAAATAGACCACTTAGTCAAAGTACATATGACAGTCTGGTAGAATCATTAGATAAAAATCATTTATGAAGAACTGCACGGTACTAAAGCTGAAATAAATATTTGAATTGTACCGAGCGTCGAATCACAACCGAGTCCAAAGTTTGCCGTACATATTATGACAAGCCAGTGAACGAAAACTGTAAGTCTTTCGAGCAACAGAGCCTCTACAACGAGTTTACAAAATTAGAGGAGTAAAAAGAAATAACTGAAGTAGAAGCGGTCACATAATGTTCGCAGTTAATAGATTAAAGATCGAGCAGAAAGCAAACCGTAGAGAATGTAGGGAGGGTTTAAGGAACAGTGGATAAACTGAGTGCCTTGCCGAACAAAGTTCTCTGTCGGCCAAGCAATGCTCGTCACTGCAATAGGGCCTTAAGCTCGAAAATTCAAAGTAGAAAATGATCTTCTAAAGCTTTTATACAGGGGGGTTCCCAACCGGGAGTATTCGCACCTTCCGGAAGTGCAATGAGACCTTTTACGGAGTGCGATACCTTGGATAGAATGAAGTTAGATGCATAAATCTGTTTACACATTTGGTGTAAATTTTATTCTTTATAATACACAGATGAGTTGTTAGCTTAGCAGAGGGGGCAAGAATACATTAAATATTTTCTAAGGGTGCCAGACTTAGAAAAGGTTGGTAGCCACTGCTTCCTTGATAACCACTACACTTTTCTCAATAAAGTCCAACAAGCCATTCTCTCAATGAAAGATTGTATCTCAAAAGTACATTTTTAGCTTATTATCGAATACGGACTTCACTTAAGGACTGAATAAAGATGAGCTAAGCCTAGGAGAAGTAGAAGTTTACCATATTTGCAGCACATCACCAGCATAACTCCGGAGTACATCGCATAACCCTGCAGCGCATCGTTAGTATAACCCTGGAGCGCATCACTAGCATAACCCTGAAGTGCGTCACAATGCATAACCCTGAACCGCATCACTAGCATAAACCTGGAGCGCATCACTATGCATAACCCTGAAGCGCATCACTAGCATAACCCTGAAGCACATCACTAGCATAACCCTGAAGCGCATCACTAGCATAACCCTGAAGCGCATCACTAGCATAACCCTGAAGCGCATCACTAGCATAACCCTGAAGCGCATCACTAGCATAACCCTGAAGCGCATCACTGAGCATAACCCTGGAGCGCGTCACTAGCATAACCCTGGAGCGCGTCACTAGCATAACCCTGAAGCGCGTCACTAGCATAACCCTGAAGCGCATCACTAGCATAACACTGAAGCGCATCACTAGCATAACCCTGGAGCGCATCACTAGCATAACCCTGAAGCGCATCGAAATATTTCATCACTCTCTAAGAACAGGAGAAGTTCCGCATGATTGGAAACTAGCTAACGTGATACCGATACATAAGAAGGGGGATAAGAAAAGCCCCAGCAACTATCGACCAATCAGTGTTACATCGGTCGTCAGCAAAACCATCGAACGCCTATTGAAAAAGCGCATCACTGATCACCTG
>LQNS02277100.1:538402-559304 GCA_001587735.2 Parhyale hawaiensis
ATCACCACGACAATCACCGCTCCGCCTCATCACCGCCTCAATCACCACTCCTCATCACACCAAAACAAACGGAGACCACTCAGAGAGTGTTGACACACGCGGGCTGCCAACGCTCTCCCCCACCCCCCTCAGCACTGCCCCACTACACACACACACACACAGTCACATACACACATCTGACCGAGCAGTAATATTTTTAATATATCATTATAGTGAGTAACGAAAAAAAGAAATGGCTACAAACAACGCTCATAGCCCAAAAAAACAGCCAACGAGTACAAATGGCACACCAATCACATGAAAATATATCCATTTTTTGAAACCGTGTTTGGTTTAGAACAAGTGCTCGAATAGATTAGATTAGATAGGCGGCAGTAGACGAACCAATAGGCCCATTCCCAATGAGACACCGGAACATACGCCCCGGCACTCTATGAGCTATTGCCAGGACATGAGAAAGAGAGAGAGAAAAAAAGAGGGGGGGGGGGTGAAGAGTCCCTGCCCAAGGATATGGCCACCTTGCAGCGCAATATAGTAATAAAACACGGTGCTTACTGTATAGGTAGTACTCTGAAACAGCTGCAAGCTACAGCATTTCTGTAAAGACTTCAGAAAGATAGGGGCGTAACAAAATATGCCCACATCTGTGAAATCAAATAGAAAGTGGCAATATATCCCTTCAAGTACTTCTGTTCCACCTTTGCGTGCCAATTATTTTCCAAGCAATACAGTTTAGTGTTAGTTTCGAATTTAGTTTTCTATGAGACAGGGCATGCTATGATTATGAGTAGCATTCTTTTACGTCACCAAATTTTCCATAGATAAAGATAGATGCCAAAGAAAAAAAAAATACACACAAAAAATATTACCAATAAGAGAGCAATTACAGACGCACATCGTGAACGTTTAAAATACCGCTACAATTAATGGAAAATCACACACAGGGCTATGTTTAAAGCACATGATCAATAAAGTAAAACCGAGAGCAATTGCAATGGGCACAACACACAAACAAAAAACCACGTCGATACATGAAATAGTTAACGCTTTGGACGAGTTTATAGCATCATCACTAAGGTATTATATCTAATACAATTTAAGGTGAAAGTCACACCCACAGGAACATATACGGTACCTTACATCACCATTCACTACTAAACATTTATACTTACGTATAAGGTACAGCGCACTTATTTATAGCGTACAATTTAAATCTGCGTTTCCGCAAAAAGACGGTCCCACAAAGGAAAAAAAAAAAAGAGCACATACTACGTCCATAGAAACGAGAAACCCAAGCACGAAACTGTTTCAAAACAGGATCAACGCGCATGAGAACAGCAAGTCGGGAAAGAAGAGGAAGAACAGAATACAGATCCATCAGTAAAAATACAAAGCACCTAAACTGCGAACCGTATTCACAACCACATTTAGCGCACATCACCACAAAAGTATTACGTATATGTATCCAAAGCACTTATAATACGAGGCGCATTCACAACCACATTTAGCGCACATCACCACAAAAGTATTACGTATATGTATCCAAAGCACTTATAATACGNCATCTGACCGAGCAGTAATATTTTTGATATATCATTATATTGAGTAACAAAAAAAAATGGCTACAAACAACGCTCATAAACCGAAAAACAGCCAACGAAAACAAGTGGCACACCAATCACATGAAAATAATTCAGTTTTTTTGAAGCGAAGCTGTGTTTGGTTCGAAACAAGTGCTAGAATATGGCCACCTTGCAGCTCAATATAGTAATAAAACACGGTGCTTACTATATAGTACTCTGAAACAGCTGGAAACTTCAGTATTTCTGTAAAAACTTTAGAAAGATAGGGGCGTAACAAAATATTTCCATATCTGTGAAATCAAAAAGAACGTGGCAATATATCCTTTCACGTACTGCTGTTCCACCTTTGTGTGTCAATTATTTTCTAAGCGATACAGTTAAGTGTTAGTATCGAATTTATTTTTCTGTGAGACAGGGCACACTATGATTATGAGTTGCATTCTTTTACGTCACAAAATTTTTCATACACAAAGATAGTTGCAAAAGAAAAAAAATACAAACAAAAATATTACCAATAAAAGAGCAATTACAAACGCACATCGTGATTGTTTAAATTACCGCTACAAGTGAAAATCACACACAGGGCTATGCTTAACGCACATTATCAATAAAGTAAAACAGAGAGCAATGGCAATGGGTAGCACAAAAAGCCATGTCAATATAAGAAATAGCTTATGCTGGACGAGTTTACAGCATCATCACTGAAGTATTATATGTAATACAACTTGAAGTGAAAGTCACACTCAAAGAAACATATACCGGGTACGGTACCTTACATCACCATTCACTACTAAACTATTATACTTATGTATAGGGTACAGAGCACTTATTAATAGCGAAAAATTTAAATCTCCGTTTCCGAAAAAAGACGGTCCCACAAAGGAAAAAAAAGAGCACATACTACGTCGATAGAAACGAGGAACCCAAGCACGAGAGTGTTCAAAAACAGGATCAACGCGCATGAGAACAGCAAGTCGGGAAAGAAGAGGAAGAACAGAATACAGATCCATCAGTAAAAATACAAAGCACCTAAAATGCGAGCCGCATTCACAACAACATTTACCTTACATCACCACTAAAGTATTACGTATATGTATCCAAAGCACTTATAATACGAGGCGCATTCACAACAACACTTACCGCACATCACCACTAAAGTATTACGTATATGTATCCAAAGCACTTATAATACGAGGCGCATTCACAACAACACTTACCGCACATCACCACAAAAGTATTACGTATATGTATCCAAAGCACTTATAATACGAGGCACATTCGCAACAACATTTACCGCACATCACCACTAAAGTATTGCGTATATGTATCCAAAGCACTTATAATACGAGGCACATTCGCAACAACATTTACCGCACATCACCACTAAAGTATTACGTATATGTATCCAAAGCACTTATAATGCTAGCCGCATTCACGGCAACATTTACCGCACATCACCACAAAAGTAACGCACAAAGCTGCCACGTTTACTTGGTCGCCACATAAGATTTGGCACATTATAAGGAGCTGTACCAGCTCCGGGACACAACACACACACACAGCGATAAAGGAAATATTCTCTGGAGTATCACGCGCTCTCCCTGGTTTTATGAGATTGTCTCTCGCAATCTCGAGAGGCGCAATGTCGGCCAGGCATAAAAACACTTGAAGCACTCGGAAATTTCGGTCGTGGAAAACGAGCGAAAAACTTCTTAAAATCCGATTACAATACACGAAAACAGGGCTCGATTTGGCGGAAAATGGTAAGGGTGAACGAGTTAAACTGACCCACGCGGAAATGGGGCAAATGTTGGAGGAATTGACCCAGACATGAAGGAAAAATTTCGGAAAATGTCTCGCGCGAATTCGGGAGCTGCTGGCGTGGTCGCGGCATTCGTCTTCATGACCCCGAGTCGGGGTGAGAATTCCGACACAGCCTCATGTAAGAGAAAGAAAAATTAGTGAAGAAACGGGCGCAATGTGTCACAGCTCGCAGGGCATGTATGTACAAATATTGCAAGATAACCTTATATGTAGAGCGCATATGTCCACAATTCAACTAATATGCGCCACAGTAAACGACGAATGACAATATCCACAAGTAACAATGTATGGGGGACAATGTATATACGTACTGTATATACACAAGAAATTACATTTATGCGACAACGCAGGATGAATACGTACGTCCGCAAGTAACCATATGTGAGATGAGATAACGCATGACGCACATATCCACCAGAAACCATATTTAATGGTGTGACAAAGCATATCACGCATACATCAAGAAGTAATGCTTTATACGCCATAAGGCAACGTGCATGCATCTACAAACACCAACATATGCGTAACTGCTTACTGCCTACGTCCAGAAACAACACATGTGAACTACAAAATAAAAAATATGACGCACATTTCCACAAGCAACCATATAAACATTAACGATACATGATTCCGAAAAAAATTTTTAGTTTTTTATGTTACTCGGCAATTTTAGAATCCGAGCTTTAAAATGCTGCGATTAAGCAGCCCGTCCGTATTCCGATACTTTTACGGACTACCAAGAGCACGTTCCTTGGAAAAACCCGATGCCAAATTAATACGTCGCCTCAACGGCTCAGAAAAAACATCCCAATACACGTAACACTTATTGGACAGGCATCATTATCGACTGAAGTCCTAACGAACTGGCATTCCCAGGTCTACTCCCTGCCTAATAGTTAGAGAAATAACGGGACAACTGCCTAATGGCAATACCTGTAAGAGGATAGCGTATTAAAGTTGCAGCTTGCAACCTACAGATTCCACCTATATTACGTAGTCAACCGTCAATCATAATTTGATGGGACCGATCAAAGACAGTCAAACTTCATCTATTACAGTCATTGTACCTACAATATAATTGAACAAACGCCATCATATGTACTTCATCTTCAACCACACTGATTACATCTATCATAGATAGCTTACCTGCACACGTATTGATTTTACAAATGACTTATACTCAGGCTGCATATAGTAGGTAAATAATATTGCATGGGCCTATCATATATACATACTCCAATTAATAACTCCAAATATTTGGTACTCCATATATTCACACACCAAGTATACAACTGCATTGGGACCGATCATAGACAGTCTAGTATAAAGAGTATTGCTTACACCTATCATTAATAGTATCAATAGTAACGATAACAACTGACAAAAAAGAATGACAAGCAAAAGTTCAGAACTTTAATTGAAACAGAATGTACTTGGTGAAATTTTAATCGGGTTCGAAATATCTGTAGGCTTTTAAAATGAATTATTAGATACTACATATATCGCATTGAGCAAGGGACTTAGTATCTGACTTTCAGAAACCTCTCAACGTAGTACATAAGTTTCATTGCATTTTCGTTTTTTTTTTTTCGATGCGTTCGAAATTTCCCTTACCCCCGCTTTCGTACGATTACAAGTTCATATAACTCTTGAATGAAATAACTAAGGCTCTTTGGAAGTAAGATAGAAATTTTACATAGCTCCCTCTTTCATATGATCAAAACTTCACTCGACTCCCTAAGGCCCACTGCAGACGATAGTTTTTTGTCCTGTGTTTTCACTTCACAGCGTTCGAATGCGTCGCTGCATCAGTACACACAAGTACGAGCACAGTTTTCTGAAATGACACTTGCTAAAAATTTGAAAAGACACGAAGCACTGCACTAGTGACACGTACTAAGCCAGCGGATATTAGGATGGTAAACATTTTATCAAAACTTTCGGTAGACACACAGTCTTGTTTACCACGACAGCACGGAATATTCGAACGCGTTGAAGTGAAAACATCGGACAAAAGAGTATCGTCTGCAGCGAGCCTAGCGAACTATAGTCTTTTCACGAGATCAGAATCTCACTGGGCTCTTTACAAACCAAACCTCTTGCGTACGACCGAAATTTTCCCCAACTCCTTAACGTACCTAAGCGCTTTCGTTACTCGTACAATCGCATAAGGATACTTTAGCCGAGCAATGAAGCTTCCAGTCGACCCTGGAAGCACATGAAGAAGAGACAGCAGCAGCAGCACAATCCGTCGCTCGTCCTTCAGCGAGCAGACAAGCGTCCTGAGTATGAGCAACGGTCATAATGAACCCCTGAGGGTTATTTTCTGGGCAGAAGAGGGCCATATAAAAGGTAAAAAAAGATGGCGAATATGGCCAGCAACACACGGGTCCTCCATGTAATGACCAACCGATATCGAGGGCCTATCGAAAACCGTCGACAATTATACGCAGGGCACGAGTGGAGGTCGAAGGAGGGAAGGGGAGGTACGTCGTGGTGACGGTGGTGGCTGGTCAAGTTTGGTGGTTGCTTAAATAGTGGTGACATCCCATGTACATTTTCAGTGCACGCATGCACGGTTTCCTAACATTCATTTACATGTTAGGTGTCCCTCACGACACAGTATATGCAGTGGGTTGCGTGTTCACCATCACATCCAGCCCTGTTTGCTCAAGCGAACCGTTCACTAAGCGCGCTTTTCTGCATTTTTTAGCATGGCTTTTGTCTTTCTGATATCATCAACAATCCTCCAACTTTATTAATTGGCATCGTATTATTACATCGACCGCATGATCATATCACCGCCGCATCTATTGCAGTGACGCTTAACAGGTTCCGGAGAGAAGTTACGCACCCATGCAGCGGTGAAATTCTAGCGACGCATCGTGATAACGCGCCTGGATCATTCATGGCTTGTATATTCCCAATTCTTGGCCGCCCCAGCAAATGATTCACAGCTTTTGCTGCTGTGGCAGCTTAGAATTTTGTTAGAGCTGTTAACGAAGCAACCCGAGTAGATCTGTCAAGCAGCAGTCTATTGCTTGGAGATTATTCTTTTCACACTGAAACAATTCTTTCGTTACAGGGTTAACACAAGAGCCGTATAGCCGTGACATTGAAGCAATAGGGTGATAGCATTATTATATTAGTATTCTCCCGTTATTTCCGAATCTAAGACGATCAATAGCGATCTAAGATAATTTACTCGGCATACAGCCGGAACCACAACGTTGTGCTCAGGCGGCAAGAGATGAATGACGAAAAGAGAAGAAGACAGAAGAAAGAAGCGCACGAACGGACGGTCCCGTTCGTGGCCCTCCGCACGGGCAAAGGAAACCAGAAAAAGTCGGTCACCTCGATCGGCGGACCACCTCGCGAGACAGAAAAGGAAATTTCGACAGCCTAATCAACTTTACAAAACTAACCTCGTCAGCAGGAACTGCGCAAGCTGCATCATCTCCTGCGGAAAAGGCACTTCGGACCCTTGGGTGCGTGACGCCCAAATACATTGTGGTAGGGAAAGGGCCAGCCAGAATATAGGTATCATTGAGGGCAGGGGGTGACAGCACGCCTTCATCATTTCCGTCAAGCATAGCAAGAACAATAAAAAACATCATAGGAGTGACAATCAAGCGCTGTAATTACAACAAGGATGTATCATTTTTATCTTGCATGTTTGAAGAAAAAATAAAAAAAAATCTCCGTAGAATAGGACATACTATCGGAAATACGAGCGTGCTACAAAATGTGATAAAAAATTACTTGGCGTGGAATTCGTTAAGTGACTAGATAACGCACCATGCTAGTAAATCTTATCACTGAAACAGCCGCACAGGAGTGACAGTTTAGGGGTGTCCAGATGGTTTTCATGCGGCATTTCCCTTCAGTGTTACAAAGCGAGGAAACAGCAGACTGTTGCCTTATGTGGTCGGCTTATCGTGTCAGCCCAAAAAAGGCCAAGTGTGGAAAAACCACGCTTTTGGAAGATAAGCCAGGAAAAGAACAAAAGAATCATTCAATTATGAGACAAATAGTTCAATTTCACGCAGAACATTTTACTACTTTGAGATATAAATCTCGATGATTGTCGAATAATGGATTTTTACTAACTAGAACTTTTACTGAGAGTGGAAAGAATAAAATATTAAACTAAGACTAGATAATCAAATTAAGAAAAAAATATCGACATAAAAAACGATAACGCTTCGGGATTAAGTTCCCATCTTCAGAATAAAAACACGGATACAATATAAACGTCTAAAACTAGAAATTTATTTTAGTAGACTAACTGGGAGAGAGATGCTATCGTGGGGAAGTGAAAAAAGTGAGGGACCGGAGTAAGCTTGAGGGGCTCCCAACGTCAGAGCCTGTACAGTCGGAACAGCTAGGGAACCTCGGTGGCGGAAAGAGTGTACAGTCGGGGGAAAAAACGTCAGTTGCGGATTGTAGTGAGGGGAACGGCTGAAGTCATTATGTTGATCCTGGGATTAGTTTTATGAATGTAAAGATATCCCTGACTAGTGAGTTCTATTGAGTTGAAGAAGTCGATGATGGAGAAGTCTTTCCTGCTGATGGGATGGTTGTTTTGTTCTGCATGAAGACGGGGAGCTGAAAGTGCATGTATTGCAAGTGGTAAGCCTGTTCGCCTGTTCTACTAGATACTCCTGTTGGTCAATACGGGCCTCGTAATGCTGTCCGGTGCCACCCACAGGGATGCCCAAATACATTGTGGCAATATAAACGTCTAGTTTTAGACGTTTGTATTGTATCCTTGTTTTTAGTTCTGAAGATGGGAATTTAATCCGGAAACGTTAACGTTTTTTACGTCGACATTTTTTTTTATAATTCAAAAAGAACAAAATATGTCTCTTCTAGCACGCGGCACTTCCAACCTTAGCATTGCCGCCGAAGTCGTTTTATTGGTCTGATTTGCATTAACAATTCAGTCACAAAGCGCTGAAGGATAGACTAATAATTATATTGAAATTTGAATGCTGACTACGAACGCGCTTAATACAGAAAAGTGTTAGATATTTCTCCGTATTAGGAAGCGGTAGCACGGACACTGAAAAGCCGAGCAGTGCATGCAGGTCATTCATATTGCTGCTGCGGGTCGCCGTGAGTGTTGCATTTGACAATGCATATATCTAACGAGAGACTAATACCTATAAACTGTTATTATGTCGATGCTGCATTGGTATCAAAAGGAACATAATTTTCATACCTGCGCCAATGAAAGTAGATCATAGTTTTCTAGGTAAAGATAAAAAGAACAAAATGCCAACACTAGCCGGGAGTAACAGTCGACACCAAAATATACATTATTACCCAATTACCGGCACATAAATAATATCATAGGCTTGAAAGCGACAACTAAAGCCAACTGTTTTGAAGACCTCTGCATAGGCAGCCATGCAATACAACACAATACAAATTACTTTCGAGGTATTCAAACAATGCGGCCGAGATTGTTTCTCCAAATGTCAGTAATGGAATTTCATATTGGCGAAACGAAGTCAAAACCATACAATGTAGAGCTGAAATAAAAATGACCGGCCTGCACCAGCAAATTGAAAAAAAAAATTGACTTAAAAAGGTGATTGGCGAAATTATATTACCTCAATAGTACGTTGCAATGCAACGCAGAGTTACAATAGTACATAAAACATTGAAAATCAACAGTTTTAACTTGACCAAGTCATTGACTTAAAAGATGAAACAAAAGCCAAACGAAAAAATGTAGTGCCAAGCTTTATTGTGGTATCATAGATACGGTACCTCAGTTTATACTTAATATTTTCATTACCGAATAACACCAATAAGAAAAATAACATACATCCAGTTTTTCAGCTGGTCTACCATTTAATCCTCTTTGTTTTTGCGAAGTATTCACTACTTGGTTTGGCGCCAAATCCACCATCTCTATTACAACATTAAAAAATATAAGATTCAGCAGTCAAAAATGATGGCGAAGAAGTTGAGACGATATTTGTCTAAGCTGACCATATTTATCACCCGCGAACGAAGTGAGAGAGTTGATAATGTTATTGTTGAAGATTTAAGTATATATATTTGCATGTATATTTGTCTGTTCACCCAATAAGTCGCCGAAAGAGTTGAACAATGTTCATATTTGTTTGTAGGGAGTTTGGTGTGTTAAACCTAGATGTGACCCATGAAAAAAAACGGCCTAGCTGGCCATAAAAAATAACGTTGAATTTTCCTCAACCGGGGCTAATTTGCTTCCACCGCGGCAGAACGTCTGGAGAACGGGGCGTTCAATTTTTTTTTTTTTTCTGGGAAGGAGTGGGGCTGTGCCCTTGCCTCGTTCATCAAAAATGACCTATTTGAATTTTCCCCTACCTCGGGTGATGGTCTTACGCCACCGAGGCGTTCTAGTTTTGTCAGTAGTTTGCTTATGTGGGAGGCAGTGCAACCAACCGCCAACTTGACGAAACGCAAGAGATAGCGTTTTTGGCCTAATTTCTGCTAAACATCGCAAGCCTCTGCTTTCGTAATACGCTGAGAAGCATTTCTTTGATAGCCCCAAATTCCTAAGAAAAGATAGGGCACCTCCAACAAGGGTCCACCTTACTTCAAATTAAGTTTTCAGATTCGAACAATAGAGAATATTTTTAAGGTCAAAACATTTACTAAAAGTTTTTGAGTTCACCAATCTCTTTCAAATATTTTCTCAAGTCTATCATCTATGGAAAAAATTTTTTAGGATCGAACTATGCGATCTTCATATGAATAACGTACGTGATTTTCAAAACTGAAATAAATCTATCAATACGATCTTCGGGGCAGAAATACATCTATGAAAAGTAGTGTCAAACAACGTCTATTACAGAGTTTCATTTCAATTTTGTACTACAGTTTCGAAGAGCATCTATGGGAGCTCTACGCATTCACCGACCACCTCCACCGTCCATAAATTGCGCGTAAAGACAGTGCGCTCAGAACATCACGGCTCTCTCGCAACAAAAGAGAACAAAGGACGGCTCAGGAAGGTCAACAACAGAGAAAATCGCACTGCGCGGCAATTTTCAAATCCGTTTCCTGCCATGACGGAATGACGAACGAACATCTTAACAGTGAGAAGCAGGGCGACTGTGAAGTATGCAATACAAGGCGATTCTGGAGATAAAACCAGAGGGGCAGTTCTGACTTACAGGTCGAGATACCATCGTATACTGCAATGGAGGCAAACGAAACACGATTAGCATCCAAATAAAATTTCTAGCCGCACTGGATGATGATTTACGATTTTACTTTCTGGGGTATCCAAGTATACCTACGTTTCGGGATAGACTGGAAAATATTACGATATGTGCCTCCACTCCTTTCAAGATAAAAAAAAATTATTCCAATGAATGTTTTAAATATACTCGTGCTGCAATAGAATTATTCTCTAACACCCCTATTAAATACCCCAGATTAGCGGCATGTACGATAAAAGCAAGTCGCTTAAAAAATTCCCTTGCAAATCAGGAGCAAGTTTTTTTTAAGCCGTACTGTACTGTGTCAAACAACAACACAAGGTGGCCCTAAGTGAAGCGGACATCTATTTAAAAGGTCAATGAGCAAGCCACACAATTATCCCAGGCTGCAACCAAACTATCACTAGGTGACATAGTTCTCCTTTCGAACAAGGTGTCAATACAGTACTTTTCATTCGAAAACAACATACCCTAGAAAAGGGTAAGATGCTGGTAACGTGGACACCTTATATGTGTACCGTATATCTAAATTCACTAAAATTCTGTTCCAGTCCTTACATAAATATCTGTATCTCCATTAGTACGGTATACAACGAATCAAACTCGTACAGGGTAGGAAAAGGGAGGAAATGCTAATTATTAAGTAGCAAGGACGGCACTGCAAAGCCGAAGAGGACGTGACATCTTTTGCATTATTCGTTATTTCATTGGCGATGAAGTTGACACCTGCGCTACATCCTTTGTACCTACGTAGGACAGGACAGAATTAATAAGTGGCACGGCACCTTGAAGTAAGTAATTGTACATACATATTTCTTTCGAGCAAGGCACAGTCTTCAATCATTTTCAACAGCCGAGTAGACAAGCTTTTTTCATATTAGTGACCCATACCGCTATAAAAAGACGGAATTAATTACTGCCGTGGACCACCCCCACCCATTTCATCAGTGCCTTCTTCTTTGGTTTCTGTACTCAATACGTGAAACGTACGCTCAGACAATATAAAACTTCGATGCGCGGGAAGAGAGTGAAATACAGTATCCACGCTATACACCTAAGAGATATTTAAGACATGTTCATTATTTGAACAAAAAAAAAACAGTATAAAGCAACTCATTTGGCTGTTACTTCATTGGTCAAATTTCCTATTTGATTCAAATATGTGCGCCATTCGTGATGCAGAAATGCAGAGTTACGTCACCACCTGATCATGAATAGCTGATGCGTTCGAAATGTTGCAAACTATACAGTAGGATAATTCTTGGATATTTAATAAACAACCTCAAAAACCAACAGAAGTATTTAGTTCGGGAAATCGAGATATCTAGAAAACTGCGCTAAGCACTATCTCACGTCTTCAATGAAACACGCACATACGATACATAAAGACGACTGCAATTACTAAAGAAGGACCATTTGAACAACGATAGAAGCGTAGTTTTGTGCGGCCCTTTACATGTATAGAGGGTTAACCAATCTCTCAGAGGAGAGTATATAACACATCGCTGACGCGTCCCTTTTACCAAGAAGAGACAAAATAACGCGGAGCTCTGGACAGCACCAGGGCCCGACTGCCAATATTGCAGAGTAACTTGCAGCTCCCGGGAGCTTTGCGCATAAAAGCGAAGTGATCCTGAAAAATTATCGCGTAGACAAGACGATCTGTCGCCGGTCAGCGAATGTGAATTGATAGAAACGACGCAGCTGCAAATGCGCTCCGCTACATATGCTGACATAGGTACTGTATAAAGAAAAGATTCGGTGCGTCAATACATGAGATAAGAATGAGCTCGATACAAGTAAAGAATTTATCCATAGATGCACGAGATCGAGACAATTAAAGAAAAGATTTGATGCATGAAATGAAAAGGAGCTCTCGAGCAGTGCATAGATAGCGAGTTTTGAGGCTATTCGGGAATGAGATCAAAGAATTTTTGGGGATCATTCGTGAATGAGTTCAACGTATGAAGAGAGAACAGGTGTAAGGTCTTTAGGTTCAGTCGAGAATGCAAAGAATCAACAGACGGTACATTTAGAAGACTTTGGGATCAGTGAGCTTGAGCTCAAGAATTCCATAGACAACCATGGACTCTTCAAGATGTTGGGTACCAGTCGAGAATGAGCTTGAAGAATTAGCAAACCTCGCAGCAGTTTCTTCAGTTGGAGAATGCATTTCAAGTCGCATCCAAAGGTGTCACTCAAGGATAATATTTGGATCTGAATTGTGGCACTGTTTTCCCAGATATATAGCATCCAGAACATCAAAAACTTCATTATGCAGACTTTCGTTCTCTACAATGTTAATAACTTTAAACATGCGGAAAAGTATTCCACGGAAGATAAGTCCAGTTCGTCATTCATCCCCAAACATCCAACGTACGCATACGTAGTGTGACACCACTCAACTAAGACGTGCGAAGATGGAAAACTATTCGACGTACCGAACTTGCAGGCAGATACCATAAGCTTTCTGCAGTCAAATGCTGAAAGCGTAACGTACGAAACTATCTACTATTAGCGCGTAAAGCAGAATTGTAATATGATCAACCATAGAGCTGATAAAAATTGACGTTTCACTGTCGCCGTAGAGGTGGAAGGCATTTCCCACGTGGGACTTTCTGAATTAGGTGGTGGCAGCTTTGAAGTGATGTAACATAAGCAGCCTTGAATTGATGTAACATAAGCAGCTTTGAAGCGATGTAACAGAGGCAGCTTTTTCAAGTGACGTGACGTACGCAGCTTTGAAGTGACGTGACGTACGCAGCTTTGAAGTGACGTGACGTACGCAGCTTTGAAGTGACGTGACATAGGCAGCTTTGAAGTGATGTAACATAGGCAAACATGAAGTGGCGTAACATTCGCGGCCATGTGAAATACCAATGGTAGACTCATGGTGCAGCTTGAAGCGGTGCCAATAGTGAAGGGCAGTTTCTGCTACAAAAAGTCCTATTTTGAGATAATTTCACGGCTGCCCTTGTTGTTACACCTCATGGTAAACCAATGACCGCGCATGTTTAGTTCATGGCTGTCAATGTAGTCTCGCAGTGAGGAGATTCTCTGGTTTTCATTTAATTCTAAAGTACTACTGGGCGTTCTTAATCTCCCTACTTTAGCGGTTCTTAGAACTGGCTCCGCCAAAAGCTCTTTATGCATTTATTTCTGCATGGGTTGTTGCTTCAAATACGTCAAAGAGAAAATTTTCAATTGTATTTTATACAAAAGTAGATTATATAGATATAGTGTGTATGTACGAAATTTTACAATAATACTTCAACATTCTTAGAAATTACGACGAATTTTCACTAATTTCTGGCGTCCAAAGGTATCATGTTTGCCGCACACTGATCGATGACATAAATTGATGAATTTGCTTTTCCTGCTTTACGGCTCTTTCCTTACGGTACAATGAAGATTATAACTTTTATTTGAGGTCTTTGTGCTTATTAGAACTCTTTTTATTAATGCTTACATGAATAGGCCTTCAGGCCCAAAAAGCCCGATTTCAGGGCATGGGCAGTCAAGGTTTGGCGTAGTCTTCGGATCAGCATTATAAAAATACCATGCTCGGGCATGGAGGGAGACACGAACCCTAATGCAGCACTATAAGCAACTTCAAGACGCCCGAAACGTAGCTAAGGGCAAAGGCTAAAAAAAAATACTGTGGACTTGAATGCATGTGGATCTACACGACCGATCACGGATCCCGGCGAAGAATCCCACAACCAATGCACGACCTACTAGAATGGCAGAGTAAACTGTTATGCGCCCTGATACAACACACTCTACCAATAGACCATACGAAAGTAACATAGTTATGCACTATGTTGCTGTCATACTCCACGCAACATCAACAGAGCCCTGCCCCCCACACACACAAATACTGCACCGAACCAGACGTCTTAAAGAAGACGCGGCGGCGGCGGCAATGAGAAGATCTGTTTAATGTGTGCAGGAGTCAAGGAAAAGCAAAAAGCTTTTGTCCTTACGCCGCGCACCGAGACAAAACTTGGCATCCTTCCAGGGCCAAGCGATGTGAGGCCGCTGCAAAACATCTCAGCGCGCTTCCTGCACCCTCTCACGCGCTCAGCTCGGCCCGAGGGGTGTACAAGTCATAAGAAATAATATGCCCAGCTCGTCTACTCGAGACGTGCTGTAATAGAGTCACCTTGTTAATTTGGATGCCATGAAATGAAGACTTCATTTAACACTGAAGTAGAAAAGGCCCACGAGAGGTGATCGTCATCTACAATATAATAAAGACCGAAGTGTATTTATCTGTTTGTTTATCCATTTTCTGTCACGCTTTAACAAAAGAGATTAGCGGAAATTAGCCCAGGTTGAAGGCTCTGGTCGTCCTCTCAAGTTCCATTGCAAACTATTAGGTAGAAAATAGGCCGGGTTGCGAAAGATGGTAAACGTATCTTAATCAGGGACAGTTGAAATTCTAACAATAAAGACATCACATGCTTAGTCTGATTTGTACGAGTATTAGTTTCTCCATACATCGAATCTACGGCAAAGTATAGGGCGACCTTATGTCTGAAGGCATTTCTTGCATTGCTGAAGTTGAAATCACAGCGCTGAAAATATCAGAAACTTCCGTTGGCACTCCCATGCATCTTGATTCGTAGTTTCTTCCCACCGATCATTTCGTTGCATGAGCTATTCTTTCCACTTTAATGCAATTGTCAACGAAACCGGCGAAACATGATTTTTCAGGGGCAGTAGACAATTATTTCTTCAAGCTGTTTTCCTCTGACGAAGCAGTTTTCTCTTCATAGGTCAAAATTTGAGCACCTCAAATGAAACAGATATTTGAGGTGGGAAAACGGTATCAACGGTGTCATTGCTACGAGCGAACACATTGTATACAAGCTGCCATTTTATTTAAGTTTGTTGGAGTGTTTTACTCAAGATGTTACTTCTGCCTGTCAATATAGAAGACCTAAGGATGACATCACGACAAAGGATGAATGAAGGAAATTAAGAAGCGAGTAAGAGAAGAGAAGATTCCGCACCGGCCTAGAGGCATTAGGCAAACATATCGATTATTGCGTGAATTTTTTCACGCACGGGTCCACCAGTAAAATATAAGTATCACTTGTCCACTCACGACTTGCAGTATCCAGTGCAATAAAAAGCTTCGAAAAATACGCAATACTAACAGAGATCTTCAAGCTGGACAGCGATTAATAGAATTAATTTCGACCTGCATTAGTATTCATTGGCATTCAGATATACGAGTAGTAGCTATTAATTGTGGCAGTCACAATGTTAAGTCGGTTCCCCTGAAATTAGTCGCCAGCTAACACGAAATTAAAAATGCCAGTGTGTTGCAGTTAGAAAACTGTACATGTTGATAAATTGTTTAGTTCATTCAAGCTGTAAGGTGCACGGAAAATTCGTGCTTATAATCCGTGTAGGAAATTTACTATTTCCTTATTTCTGCAGCCAACTGTAGTCTCACGTTGTCTCTAAAAGTACCACCGACAAAATTTTAGAGACTTTCAACCCTAGAAGAGAAAAATCAAGTAAAAGTTCGTAAATAGAACAAATAGGCCTGAGATACCGTTTCCTTACCGTCAATGTATTTTGTAGCATCTAGAACATATTACTTAGGTCGTCCTATAAAACCGGTGGCTTCTTACTATGGACTGAAATTGCTTAGAGATTTGAATTGATAAAAGAGACATCTAGTGGCGGGCTTTCGAAAGGTCACTTATATAGTCAGAAATGACATTCTCTGGTTGTGGGAGGTAAAATTAGCCCTTCATCGGGCTCGGAATAGTGAGTGCTATTTCCAGGATAATTTTGGTAGTAAGCAACTTATATGTAAGTGGCAGAATGTAGTGTACATAAATGTATATTTTTTGGCAAACGCACACACGTAAATAACCCAGCTCTGCTGCACTCATGAACATAATGGACGCAGAAAATGGTAGTTGACAGAAAAAAAACGAAAAGGAATAAACAAAAAGATGTAATAATGTAATAACAGGAATAAAATGAGCTCAGTCAAATGTCAAGTTTTTTCGTTAAGTGAGTCAGTAAAATACTTAGTCAATAAGCTGCGCTGCGTAAGTAATATTATAGTTTATAGCAGATATTGTGAATGTGGGTCAGCAAACATGCCGTGAAAAATGAAACAGCAACAAGAGATACGCAGATACGGCATCAATTTTATAAACAAAATGTAAATCTTTGCCTGAGAGACCTATTTGTCTCTCGTCGGGTTATTCGTGTCAAGTGTAAAAGGAAAATTAATGCAGAGGAAAGCAATTAGTCTCTGAGCGTGCAACATGAAGAGGCATATTTCTGTAGGGCAGCTTGAAATTAGGAGTACCCTTCGAAAAATAAAAAAAAAAGTGTCCTTTCTGTGATACGAACTAGCGACCCGTCAGTAACGCACCCCTTGAAAAATTGGCGAGGAATACTAAACGCTGCCAATTGTGACAGTACAGTGAAGGGCAGTAATTTTCTAATAGTGCTTCGGAGAGTTAAAAAGAGCTGTCGTTTCTATGATACTAAATAATTAGTGACCCAAACTCTAAAAAATCTCGTGTCGTTTAAAAATTAACTAGAGAAGCACCCTGAGGACGCATACCTCCTACAAGGGTCCTGAAACCATGGTTGGATTTCCTTCTTATCATCATTACCTCATCAATTTTTACCGTTTGTGGCGCTTGAGATTTCCAACATTTTTTGTAATTTTCTTGAAGATCCATCCGTATCTTTTTGAGTTATGTCCTGAAAAGCATTAAGGAAAACACACCGTAAAGTTAAACACAAAAACGAACGAACCGATCATCACCAAAATTTGGTCATTTTTGCCCTTTGGTATTTCTGACAATTCCTGTAAATTTCATGAAGATTCGTTCGTAACTATTTGGGTTACGTTACCGACAAACATAAATACAAACATAGAGACAAACGGATGGCTCATCACAAAAAATGGTCAGTTGTTCTTCGTAACTTTCCCAACAGTTCCTGCAAATTTTATCAAGATCTATTCATCACCGTTTGAGTTAGGTTATCAAGAAAAAACATGCAGAAAAACAGAAGTTGAACAGATCTTCACCAAAAGTTAACCATTGGTCCCTCCTAAAATACCCATCGACTCCTGTAAATGTCGTAACGATCCATCAGCAATTTTTCGGGTCAACTCGATAACAGACAGACAAATAGATAAGCAAACTCCGACAAAAACGTAACCTCCTGGCGGAGGTAATAACAAGCATATAATAAGTAGATAGTAGTTAAACATTAAAAACAATTATCCTACAACTACTGAACGGGGACCCATAATTAAAATGGACCCTGATGAAATACAGAAGATAAATAGAGTGATGCACCTCTTAGTGAAGATATTGAATTTATAAAGCTATTACCCTGCAGAGACGCTACACAACCGCACGCTCAGCCTGATAAGCGGACGGTCTGCTCACAAGTGGTTCATGGCACCGTATCTATACTACAGTCTTATACTCTGAATCTAGACGAAGGTTCGAGCTGCACATTCGCTCATCAAGTTGAGCGTGCGACCATACAGCGTGAAAACGGTATCACACTGTACAGCATATTTCACAAAGAAGCTTAGCCATAGAAGGACAAAATAGCAAAAAGTTCCGGCACTACACTTAAAGGTACCGTTACGGTAGGACAATGGGCAGTCGGGCAAGTGAACCGCTTCAGTGATATCGGAATGACGTGAAATTGCATCGAAAGCTTACCAGAAAGCACAGTTTCCGAACCAAAACTGAAGTCGCTGCGACACGTCAGGAAGATTCTGTTTTCTATTTTTTTTTTTACCAAGGCCGGGAGATACAAAACGCTCGCCGAAATTTTCTTCTTTACCCAGGCTAATGACCTATCCTGAAGACTACCAATAAGTCACTGCCGAACTAGTGCAGTGACCGTAGCAACATTTGGGGCCGGCCGCCACGCCGCCGCCCAGATGCTAAATTGGGCTTTTAGCTTCTGCGGCGACTCTAGTTGTTAGTAGGGTTAAGTGACGTGCGACGGGACAAATTCGATACACGAAAAATCGTAACGTCGGGTACAGCATTCTGCTGCCCGGCCCCACCGACGTAACCCAGATCGCAAGACACATCGTGCATCGCGATCGGTCAGGGGCAACATGTCTCCCCCAAATATTGCATAGTGATGATAATTGCGCAGGTAATAATAATAATAACAATAACTAGAGCACTCTGAGAGGGCATACCTCCGCCAAGCGAGGCAACGGTAGTAAAGAATTCGAATTAGCTCTGAAACCATGATTTTTATTGTATCAACTTCAAAATCTAATCATTTGTGCCTTTTGATAGTAATAACAGCTTGTGCAATTTTCTTGAAGATCCGTTCATAACTTTTTGAGTTACGCTGCAAAGAAACATTATAACAAACATGAGTCAAACATACAAACGAACGAACCCATCTGCACCAAAATGTAATCATTTATGTCTTTTAACATTACTAACAACCCCTATATATTTTATAAAGATCCACCCATTATTTCTTCATTTATTGTGGTAACAAGCATAAAATTGAAAACAGGGACAAACGAACGAACAAACAGATCATTACCAAAATCTGGTCATTTACTCGTTATATACCTAAAAACTCATGTGAATTTCATAAAAATCCGTCCATAACTTTTTGAGTTATGCCATTGAGAAAAATGAGGGAGACAAACAAACAAACGAATGGACGGACCTTCACCAAAAGTTAATTATCTGTTGCTCCTAACATGCCTAACAATCCCTGCAAATTGCGTCCGAATCGGTTCATAACTGTTTGAGTTATCTTGGTGACAGATAGACAGACAAACATACACGACAAAAACATATCCTCCTCGGCGGAAGCATATAATAATTTTTATTAAGTACTCATAGACATTACAAAATTGAAATGATATATGGTACACAAGAGAAGGTATCTTATTGTCCTCACCTATGTCGAAAAATTCTCCAATGCACAAAGCCGTTTTGAGTACACTTACCGTCTACTTAGGTCCCTTCGAGTGCAAGTGTTCGGAACAATCCTGATTCCGAAGTCGACCAATCACAGCGCTCGTTACAAAAAAATGAAAACGGAGCGCGCAGTGTAAGGACTGAGGCACCAGCTGATGCTTATTGATGTTAGTATTTGACACGGCTAATAACCCGTTTCACTTAGGGATTAAAAATCAATAAGTGCCGAGACCGTTTCTTAACATTCTCTAGTACAGCGCAGACTCCGAATAAACTTGGCAGCTAACATGTTCGGAATGGTACACAAACGGCAATAAAACATTCAGTCGATCAACTGAGAAAACAAGTTTAAAAGACTCTTGAGTCCTGAGTCTATTCCCGGGATGAACTCCAAGTGTTCATACATTTTTTTTTTGCCTTTTCACACACAATTGTAAACGCACCAAATAATTTTTAAAATATTAGCCTTCATTTCAATTCGCTTAGCAACTGTCACTAGGATGTTGTACGGTATCAACAGAAAGCTGGACATTTTTTAAATGTTTGAAGGAAAATAAATAGGCAATTAGGACGCGGTGTACTGATCCAAGGAAACACAGAATTACACCATGAAACGGGTTTTAATTGCAACCCAAGTTGACACTTAGGGATGGCTATGGTATAGTCGATTCGCCTGCATATATTCAGTCTTTCAATGATTTCTAGATATTCCGTTACAATTTTTGGCAAAGATCAGGAACAATCTTTGCAGATCACGACTTGCGATAAATAAACTTTGGCAAGACGCTATTCTCTAAACAGCTCGCTGCCAAAATGTGAAGTTAAAGTCAATTTGACCTCACATTCCAACTGGAGACTCTACAGGCACTGGTTCGTGCTGCAGGCCGAAGACCGTTAGGCCCAGAGGGGTGCACGGCTGCAGTCGACTACAGACTGTCAGAACTATGACGTTACGGAAGGTTCACATGTAATAACATGCGACTTCCCGAACGTCCCTATTTCAGGTTGTATGTGACAACTGTAACTTCCCGAACGTCCCTATGTCAGGTTATACGTGACAACTGCGACTTCCCGAAAGTCCCTATTTCAGGTTATATGTGACAACTGCGACTTCCCGAACGTCCCTATGTCAGGTTATATGTGACAACTGCGACTTCCCGAACGTCCCTATTTCAGGTCATACGTGACAACTGCGACTTCCCGAACGTCCCTATTTCAGGTTATATGTGACAACTGCGACTTCCCGAACGTCCCTATTTCAGGTTATATGTGACAACTGCGACTTCCCGAACGTCCCTAT
>LQNS02277100.1:590130-601982 GCA_001587735.2 Parhyale hawaiensis
GACGTATTAGCCTTTCATCGGGCCAGTGACCTTATATGGCCACTTCTAAGGAACCATTGTGGCAGTTTTAATTTCACTGAAGTTTGAAATCAAATAAAACTATTTTTAAATTAGAAAATTCTTATTTATGAAAGAAGTTGTAGTTGCATGAAGCCTGATAGTTTCGTCCTATTTATGAAGTTTCCTTTTAAAGAAATAAAACTTATTTAGATTATTGTAATAATCGAACGTAAAGTTGAACTAAATAAAAGAAAAAAAAAACTTATTTAGACTAAGATTGAATTACGTTTTATTCCTATCCTTTGTAAGCGTGTAGGGCAAAATTCTCTACATTACGAGCTGAACTTATCGGTTGCGGTGCTCCGTTTGATGCCCTGTATTTTTACCTGTGCATGTAATCAATTGTAATTGTGATGATAGTGGCTTGCTTGGGACCAATCCTTAGGCTTCGTCTCGTGCGTGGGAATGGGCCAGCTGCTCTGTCTACCATCTAGTATGTAATCTAATGTACAGGAGCGAGCGTAAGTTAAGGGACAGTAAAGTATTTAATTATTAAATCTTTATAACATAGAAAATACTGAACCAAAATGCTTGAAAATTAACATAATTCTAGATCCAAATTTTGTGTGTATCATGATTAAATATCTGAACATTATAAAATATTGTTACAAAATAAACAGAAATAGAATGAAAATATTACGTTTTTTCTCGGTGCAAAACTTAAGGGACACAATGCAATAGTACCTCTTAGTGATGTCCAAATGACATTATTAAGCATTTAAAAAACTTCCCTCATGAAGTAAATTTCAGATGAATTGTATCTTTGAAGCTTCTGCATTACAAGAATAAGAACAAATCGAACTTCATCATGGCGCCTATGAAACTTCTACCAATGTTTGAAGCTGAAAAAACGCGTTGTGTCTCTCCACAAAGATGAGAAATCACTATCAGATATTTCTAATGCTAAAATGCTAAGGGAAGATCTTGTAGCATCGTACAACGTATCCTAGCCAGCTTTAGACGGGAAGAAAGACGTTGCCAAAGTCTTTTTAAGACCGGCAGACATCCAAAACCTACTCCGAGAGAAGATAGAACCCTATCCTGTAGCTGAAGTTGCTCGTGAGGTGGGTGAATTGTCCGACGGCAAGGTGTCGCGATTTACTATCTCACGTCGACTCAAACTAGCTGGTTTGCTTGCACGTGTTACTGCATGAAAACCTCTCATTTCCAAAAATTAAAAATTGAGACTACAGTTTGCTCAATGACACGTCGTATGCACAGTGAGCTACAACACACTTTAGTGACGAATCCAAGTTCAATGTGATTGGTTCTGATAGGAAAAGGTATGTTGAGCGTAAAGTAGGTAAAAGGATATCTCCAAAGTGCGCCAAGAACACAGTGGAGTATTGAGGAGGTAGCGTCAATGTGTGGAGAGTTATTTTCTTCTGCTTCTTCTGCCGATTCAGGACCACAAGTTCACCTGGATGATTCAGTAAATGCCTCATTCTATAAAGAGCTACTTCGCCAGCATTCATTCATAACTTTAGAAACTGCAACTGTACAACCATCAGTTATTATGCAGGACAACACTTCTTGCCTTAAAGCTAGGACGGTTGCCACCTTCTTGAAGGATGAACTAATAGCAGTTATGAATTCGCCACCTTAATGCCCTGATCTCAATCCAATCGAAAACGTGTGGGAGATCATTGGAGAACGTGCTCAAGCCAAAAATCCTAGAAATTGGGATACATTATTGAAATTATTGATAGATGAGTGGAACAAGCTAACTCCGCAGTTTTGTACAAAATTCATAAGTTCCTGCAATGAACGATGCAATGAGGTGTTACAGAACAATGGAATGTTTACTAATAACTTATACTTTTGGAAGTTGATATGTTATTTGGGTGAAATTTACTTACATTTCAATATTATCTGATGTCCTTAACTTTTTGCACCGTGGAATAATGTAACATTTTCATTCTGTTTATTTCGAAACCATATTTTTTGATGCACTGAAATTTTGCTACGATATATACAAAATATGTATCTGGATTTACATCATTTTTCAAGCCTTTTGGTTAAGTATTTTATTTGTAATAAAGGCTTAATAATTACGTGTTTTACTGTCCCTTAACTTATGCTTGCTGGGGATTGTACCCAACTAAATTGGTCTTCAATGCTAACATCGAAGCGCAGTACCTATTTCAGTAAATTAAACTTTACCACAGTATGCAGTTATTCTCCTTAGACCTGTCCCTCTGCACATTGCCTGTATGTGCCGAAATAAGCAGCTCTTCAACCCTCAGCCAAAAGCCCCCCTCCCTCCCCCCCACACTCAAAATACCTGGCCCACACCACACTGCACTACGGACGGTCAGTTCATATGACGGCGGCTGCCCGCCCTCTCACTCATATATTGCGTTCGTTCATCGCTACCACGATACCGGCCAATTTTTTGCCTCCCTTATAACGCACATGAATAATTCCACGGTATGAATATTGAGGTGTCGGCTCGTGCGGAGGCCGACTAGCCATGGCCAGCCTCCGGCCGGCCGGCCCAAACAAGCCGATTTTCTCGCTCGTGTCAGCGTGTCCAAATGCTCAAAGTATTGGCGCTTTGACGTGCATGTTATGAATTTCATTTGCAGCCTAACTTGGTGCGCGCGAATATGATTTCATGTGTTGCCAGAAAGTTTTGTTCATGGCAACTCTTGTCTTTTTTTTTCTCTCTCTCTCTCTTTGTTTATATAGTAATATGTATTTCTGTAGGTTCTCGTTAGAATGGAACTCTATTATCCCGTTGTCTTTAGAGCAAAACAAAAACGAATTTATGGTTTTTCTGGTTACAATAAATTGCGTTTTTGCTCTGTCTTTGCAGCAAAACGAGTTTCAATGATTCCTGTTATAATAAAATGCGCTTTCCCTCGTCTTTGGATTATAACGAATTTCTGTTGTTTCCTGTTAGAATGAAACGCATTTCCCCCGTCTTTGAATTATAACGAATTTCTGTCTGTTGTTCTGTTGTTTTCTCTTAGAATAAAACGCGTTTTCCCCTGTCTTTAGATTTAAACGAATTTCCGTTGTTTCTTGTGTGAATACAACGTGAGTTCTCTTTTCTTAGAGTAGCTCATATTTCTGTTTGATCTTGATAGAATCAAATTCGTTGTTTCTACTGTGTTTAGAGAAAAACGTATTAGTGCTGGTTTTTGTTTAAGTAAAACGCGAGTTTTTCTCGTTCTGGGGAGCAAAACGTATTTCCCTTTGTTCTCGTTACATGGAAGACAAACGGTTTTGTCGTATGTTGTGCCAAAGAAAACCTCACTTCTGTTTCTGTGTTAAACCTTGTTTGGAGCGCTGTACTTCATTCGCTCTGAAGACTTTATTTGGCAAGAACAGGTGTTTTAGTAAATTTCATTTTTGTGCATACCTGAAGGGGTTTTCAGTGCTTTTTTACTGGGCCTTTGTCGATTTTTTTTTGTTTCAGTTTGAAAGGAATATTTTCCAAACGCTTACCAGACAACTGCTTAGCGTATATACTCGGGTTAGTGGGTTGAAATAAAACTTGAATTTTTTGCTGATTTGTGCCGGAAGCCTTTAGTAGCGTTTTCCCCAAACCAGCACGCCTTCTTGTGCACCGACGGGGAAAAAACCTGAAGCAGCCGTGCCCCGTGAGCATACAAAAGCAGGTGTTGCTTTTCGGTGCATGCAAAGGCGTACTGCTTTGGATGAAGACTTTAGTGAATGTTGACAGCTGTTCCTCACCAACTGCTAGTGCTGATAATTTTCGGTTTCTATAAAAGCACTGCACTGTGCAAGTTTTAGTGTTGCACGGGCACGTCAAAGCTAGTGTTTCCCGTCAGTGCACGGAAGCGCGTGCTGTGTATTGGACGACACATTTCTCGATGTACCATATGCAAGGCGTTATTATTTACCATCTCAGCGCTTAAGTCGCTGCTCGATATTCCACCTTCCTTCCTTCCTCCAGCCGGCTGATTTCTCTAACAGAAAAATGACCTTACCTCTCTTTTTTATGAAAGTCAGGTCATTAAAAGAGCTCTAATGTGGCGTAGGGCATCGAAACTTCAGCGCGAATGAGAAGGGTTGCTGTGTTGAAAGGTTAAATAAACACAGCTTCGGGAGAACCTACACTTTGGAATCTTCTGAAGGCTTAATTAAATTTGCATAACTTCATATTGGAACTTGGCAGAATCGCAGATGTGAAGACTTCGCGGGGCAAACAATTGCGGCAAAAATGGGCAGGTTTTTTTTTTCGTATCTCAACGCTATCGCTAACTTGGCCGTTGCCATCGACACTTCCCTGTTGTTTGAGTCCAGCGTCCGCCGATCGTTTTGAAAATTCCCTTAATTTTACCCTCGAATTGTTTTGAATGAATTGTTGATCGAACTCGAGAACACAATGGCCTTCTCTGCATCAGGCGGCCGCCTTGGAGCCGAAAAATTTTCGATGAAGGCCGATAGTCCATTTTTTCTTTCATTTCCCCCGTAAACCTGAAAATTTCTTCGCTTTTTGTGTTCAATTACCTATTTAAGTACGTTGTATTCATTGCACTGTATTTAGCCATCAGCAATCAGTAAAAATAATAACAGTCCCTTTATTATCTCATCTGGTTGCTGCACCCAACACATTAAGGGCACAGCATCCTCAGCCATCCTGTGCGTGCCGTGTGTCCGCAGAACTGTGCTCGCATCTACAGCTGTGTGGAAGTTATTACGAGCAGCAAACTGCATTTTGCATTACTATTTACAACTCATCATACCAGCGAAGAACTTGAACAGGCATAAGAATGTAGTTAAAAACGTCAAAGGGCGAGGTATGAATCGAATTTATTAGGTCAATTTCCGACGAAGGTTGCTGCAAAAGTCCAGCTCTCCGTTTGAAGGAAATCAATACGTTGGTACGTTTATATAAAATCACCGATGGAGTTTTACATTGGAGGCAGTGTCGTTCTTACTGCACTCTTGAGAGAGACCTGAAATTTAAGCGAGTCTTGAGTATGTGGGCCCTTCTTTTAAGCTGGGACTCTAACTTCCACTGGATAAAGAAAGCTTTCCAACTAACTTTAGTGTCCTAACTCAATAGGGCCTGAGGCGCACAAAACGTTCCGCTCCAGCTACGCCTGGACTCCCTCCCCCTAGTGTTCCTTACCGTCACTTGCCCTACTTTGGTGGGCTCCCTGGTGTTCTTTACCGTCACTTGTCCTATTTTTGTGAAATTCCTGGTGTTCCTTACCGTTAATTGTCCTGTTTTTGTGGGCTCCCTGGTGTTCTTTACCGTCACTTGCCATACTTTCGTGGGCTCCCTTGTGTTCCTTACAGTCCCTTGTCCTATTTTCGTGGGCTTCTTTCTTTCTGGTGTTCGTTTGTAATATATTCAAATTCTGGGTGTGAGTAGTGTGTTCTAGTTAAGTTCGTCACCGTACTTGGTTGTGAGAGTGAACTTCAATGCAGAAAAATTTTATCAGGCTACAGTGCTGGATGGTGAAGGGACATCGTAAAGATCTTGTTTATTTACATCTTATTATACAAGACTTAAAAAATATGATCCAATAATAAGTAACAAACATGCTACTTGATAGATGCAGACAACAAAGTACAAGGTCTACATCTGAATAAGAGCTACGAGCAGAAAGCAGTAGACAATCTTTGTACAATAAGGCTAAGTACCAAATAAGCTGACGCTTGACAGCACAAGCGCCTTAAATATTAGTCATTTGGAAGGCCCGCAACTTCCGCCTAAATTGGGTCGCAAGTCCGCCGGTAAATTACTTTATGTTTATGCAAATAACAAGTGTCACCGAAACTCTGGTAACAAGTTTTAACAGACAGCTATTATTGATATAAGTTGCGGCCGGAAGGTCATTGAGAATTACGTATGTCTCTCACATTTAGCGATGCTGGTAAACAAGCATATATTGTATGGTAAGATATGCATAATTTTTGTTCCTTATCTGAGAGACTCTGACCTGGAAACGACGGCTACATCCGCCCAAACATGAACTCGCATGATACAAAGAATGCGTCTATACATCTGAATGTTAAGGCTAACAAATTGGAATGTTGTATGTGCGAAACGCATATATAACATCCTTACTGTCACTTGTCCTATTTCAGCCGGCTCCCTTCTCCCTAGCGTTTCATACCGTCACTTTTCTTATTTTTTTCTTACTTGGGAGTGTAATATTACAAGTGCTAATGAGACAGGATCTGTAATAAAACTCATTTTCATTAGATAATACTATCCATTACATAGTTCTCACCCTAGTTTAATATTTCTATATTAAATTCAGTATTTATACACTGTAATCTTAAGACTATTTCCATTAGAAACTTATAGATCGCCGTGATCTTACGGAAACTTCGTCTTGAATATTTACGGAATAAGCGTAATTTTAAAGACTTTTTAAGATTATGGTGCCATGCTTTTCCTCCTAGAATTTAGTAGGTAGACATTTTTTATAATGTATTATTTAGTATATTTTTTGGTCGTCACCACCGAATGCATTCGGCCGAATTTTTTTTCGGCTGTCCGACGATATCTCCGCACCAAAAACTCTTAGGCGGTTATCCTGTACGTTATCTACAAGGGTCGTACCAGATAAAATCTATAAGTCGCGTCTAATTTGTCATTGGGGGTCACTGTGTCTACTCCTCTCGACGCAGTTATTCGATAGCGCTTTCCACGCATTAAAGTTGATCGTGCTTTTGTCGCCGCATGTTGCCCATTGCAGCAACGCTGCGTTAAAGTAGTTGGATTATACGGCAAGGTGCAGAAGTGACGCTCCCTTCTCAGTAAGCTAGAAACCATAGCCATGTTTTGTAGTGTATCCACGCTATGCAGACACCTTCGTTGTGATACGTTATCTTGCGACGGCAACATAGAAAAAAAAAAGAAACATGTTTTACTTGCGGTACACATCACATGCTATTGTGGTTTCCAGTTAGGTACCGTACCCTCTTTTGAAGGTACTTAATAAAATATGTATGAATAAATAGTAACTGGAGTCCTCGCGCGAACTCCCAGCCCGCAGCACAACTCAAAATCACGCGCTAACCATTTGGCATCCACTTCCCACTAATAAATAGCGTCGCCGATGATGCTAAAACCGCAATTCAGGTTCTGGGCGGCACCAAAGGTTGCTAGGGCTGCGTCCTCCATCGGTCCCGAGCAGACATTGCCTTTGGCGGCCCGCAGTTTGGACACACACCTTTCCGGTGCCAATACAGCCTCTTTTGGTTCATCGGGCTGGAGCGCTGCCGATCGTTAGCGTGTGCCCTTATTCACGCAGTGGCTGCGTTTACGTGCCCTGGTACCTCCATGATACCCTAGCAAAATTTGGGGCCGCCGAGGCGCCGTGCAGAAGCTGTATTACGGTTTTAACTTCTGTTGCTGCCCTGATTTTTCCTAGGGTATTACCTGCCCTTTCAGATACGTGCCTTCTTGCAAGTTCAGCGTTTGCGGCGTCACCATTTCTGGCGTTCATACTCGGTTTGGGAGGGGGTACTGACTAACGTGAAATTGGGACGTTCGGAAAGTCGCAGTTGTCACATATAACCTAAAATAGGGATGTTCGGGAAGTCGCAGTTGTCACATAGATATAACCTGAAATAGGGACGTTCGGGAGGTTGCAGTTGTCACATATAGCCTGAAATAAGGACGTTCGGGAAGTCGCAGTTGTCACATAGATATAACCTGAAATACGGACGTTCGGGAAGTCGCAGTTGTCTATTACACAAATCTGAAATGGGGACGTTCAGGAAGTCGCATGTTATCACATATGAACTTTCCGTAACGTCATAGTTCTGACAGTCTGTAGTCGACTGCAGCCGTGCGCCCCTCTAGGCCTAACGGTCTTCTGCCTGCAGCACGAACAAGTGCCTGTAGAGCCTTCAGTTGGAATGTGAGGTCAAATTGACTTTACCTTCACATTTTGGCAGCGAGCTGTTTAGAAAATAGCGCCTTGCCATTGTTTATTTATCGCAAGTCATGAGCTGCAAATATTGTTCCTTATCTTTGCCGAAAAATATAACGGAATATCTAAAAATCGTTGGAAGACTGAATATATGCAGGCGAATCGAATATAGCCATCCCTAGATGTCAACTTGGGTTACGATTAAAACCCGTTTCATGGTGTAATGGTTTGTTTCCTTGGAACAGTACAGCGCGTCCTAATTGCCTATTTACTTTCCTTCAAACGTTTGAAAAATGCGCAGCTTTCTGTAAAGTTCTAATTCACTGCAAAATTTAAAAAGAAACCCTACAACATTCATTCTAGTGACAGTTGCTAAGCGAATTGAAATGAAGGCTAACATTTTAAAAATTATTTGGTGCGTGTACAGTTGTGTGTGAAAATGAAAAAAAAAAATGTTTGAACACTTGTTCATCCCGGGAATAGAAGACTCTTCAGGAGACTCAAGAGTCTTTTAAACTTGTTTTCTCAGTTGATCGACTGAATGTTTTATTGCCGTTTGTCTACCATTCCGAACATGTTAGCTGCCCAGTCTATTCGCAGCCTGAGCTGTACAAGAGAATGTTAAGAAACGGTCTCTGCACTTGTATTGATTTTTAATTCCTAAGTGAAACGGGTTATTGGCTGTGTCAAACACTACCGTACATAAAACTGACTAACATCAATAAGCATCAGCTGATGCCTCAGTCCTTACACTGCACGCTCTCTTTTCATTTGTAACGAGCGCTGTGATTGGTCGACTTCAGAAACAGGATCATTCCGAACACTTGCACTCGAAGGGACCCAAGAAGACCGTAAGTGTACTCAAAACGGCTTTGTGCATTGGAGAATTTCTCGACATAGGCGAGGACAATAAGATGCATTCTCTTGTGTATCATGCATCATTCCAATTTTGTAATGTCTATGAGTAGCTACTTAATAAAGATTATTACTTCCGCCCAGGAGGTTATGTTTTTGTCGTGTATTTATGTCTGTCTGTCACCAAAATAACTCAAACAGTTTTGAACCGATTGGGACGCAATTTGCAGGGATTGTTAGACATGTTAGGAGCAACAGATAATTAACTTTTGGTGAAGTACCGTCCATCCGTTTTGTTTGTTTGTTTGTCTCCCTCATTTTTCTCAATGCCATAACTCAAAAAGTTATGGACGGATTTTGGTAATGATCCGTTTGGTCGTTCGTTTGTCACTGTTTTTAATTTTATGCTTGTTAGCACAATAAATGAAAAAATAATGGATGGATCTTTATTAAATTTATAGGGGTTGCTAGTAATGTTAAAAGACATAAATGATTAAATTTTGGTGCAGATCGGTTCGTTCGTTTATATGTTTGACTCATGTTTGTCATAACGTTTGTTAGCACCGTAACTTAAAAAGTTATGAACGGATCTTCAAGAAAATTGCACAAACTGTTATTACTATCAAAAAGCACAAATGATTAGATTTTGGAGTGGATACAATAAAAATCATGGTTTCAGAGCCAATTCGAATTTTTTACTACCGTTGCCTCGCTTGGTGGAGGTATGCCCTCTCAGAGTGCTCTAGTTATTATTATTATTATTATTATTATTATTATTATTATTATTATTATTATTATTATTATTACCTGCGCAATGAGCATCACTATGCAATATATGGGGGAGACATATTGCCCCTGACCGATCGCGATGCACGATGTGTCGTGCGATCTGGGTTGCGTCGGTGGGGTGGGACAGCAAAATGCTGTACCCGACGTTACGCTTTTTCGTGTAACGAATTTGCCGCATCGTACGTCACTTAACCCTACTCACAACTAGACTCGCTGCGGAAGCTAAAACCCCAATTTAGCTTCTGGGCGGCGGCGTGGCGGCCGGCCCCAAATGTTGCTACGGTCACTGCACTAGTTCGGTGGTGACTTATTGGTAGTCTTCAGGATAGGTCATTTAGCCAGCGTAAAGAAGAAAATTTCGGCGAGCGTTTTGTATCTCCCGGCCTTGGTAAAAAAATAACAGAATCGTCCTGACGTGTAGGTGTGACTTCAGTTTTGGTTCGGAAACTCTGCTTTCTGTTAAGCTTTCGATGCAATTTCATGTCATTCCGATATCACTGAAGCGGTTCACTTGCCCGACTGCCCATTGGCGTACCGTAACGATACCTTTGAGTGTAGTGCCGGAACGTTTTGTTATTTTGCCCTTCTATGGCTAAGCTTCTTCTGAATATGCTGTACAGTGTAATACCGTCTTCACGCGGTATGGTCGCACGCTCAACTTGATGAGCGAATGTGCAGCTCGAACCTTCGTCTAGATTCAGAATATAAGACCGTAGCATAGATACGGTGCCATGAATGACTTGTGAGCAGACCGTCCGCTTATCAGGCTGAGCGTGCGATTGTGTAGTGTCTCTCTCCGGCGCATGGGAACCGATTGATACTTTATTAAAAATTCAATATCGTCACTAAGGGCTGCATCACTCTATTTATCTTCTGCATTTCATCAGGGTCAATTTTAATTATGGGTCCCCGTTTAGTAGTTATAGGATGATTGTTTTTAATGTTTAACTTCTATCTACTTATTATATGCTTGTTATTACCTCAGCCAGGAGGTTGCGTTTTTGTCGGAGTTTGCTTATCTATTTGTTTGTCTGTTATCGAGATGACTCAAAAATTGCTAACAGAGATCGTTACGAAATTTACAAGAGTTAATGGGTATTTTAGGAGGGACCAATGGTTAACTCTTGTGGAAGATCCGTTTAACTATTTGTCTGTCTACGTGTTTTTTCTTGGTAACCTAACTTAAACAGTGATGAATGGATCTTGATGAAATTTGCAGGCATTGTTGGGAAAGTTACGAAGAACAACTGACCAGTTTTTCAGTTTTTGTGATGAGCTATCCGTCCGTTTGTCTATATGTTTGTATTTATGTTTGTCGGTAACGTAACCCACATAGTGACGAACGACTCCTTCACGAAATTTACAGGAATTGTTGGAAATATTAAAGGGCACAAATGACCAAATTTTGGTGATGATCGGTTCGTTTATTTTTGTGTTTAACTTTAAGGTGTGTTTTCCTTAATACTTCTCAGGACATAACTCAAAAAGATACGGATGGATCTTCAAGAAAATTACAAGAACTGTTGGAAATCTCAAGTGCCACAAACGGTAAAAAATTGATGGGATAATGAAAAGTTGGAAATCCAACCATGGTTTCAGGACCCTTGGCGGAGGCATGCGTCCTCAGGGTGATTCTCTAGTTACTTTTTAAACGACACGAGAGTTTTTAGAGGGTCACTAATTATTTAGTATCACAGGAACGACAGCTCTTTTTACTCTCCGAAGTACTATTAGAAAATTACTGCCCTTCACTGTACTGTCACGATTGGCAGCGTATAGATTCATCGCCAATTTTTCAAGGGGTGCGTTACTTACGGGTCGCTAGTTCGTATCACAGAAAGGACAGTTTTTTTTACTTTCCAAAGTGTACTTCCAATTTCAAGCTGCACTACAGAAATGTGCCTCTTCGTGTTGCACGCTCAGCGTCAGATTGCTTTCCTCCACATTAATTTTCCTTTTACACTTGACGAATAACCCGACGAGAGACAAATAGGTCTCTCTGGAAAAATTTACATCTTGTTTATAAAATTGATGCCGTACCTGTATGTCTCTTGTTGTTGTTTTATTTTTCACGGTATATGTTTGCTGACCCACATTCACAATATCTGTTACGGTATAAATAAAAGATGTTAAAAAAATGAAAATGTGATACCGAACATTAGGGAGGACAGCCAACCTCCGACATTGAATAAATGAACTTAAATTTAACATGCACATGACAAACAACGGTGTCTCACCTGGAAGATGGCAGCGACGAGCCTAAATTGCGGGAAAATT
>LQNS02277100.1:702796-712923 GCA_001587735.2 Parhyale hawaiensis
AGCTTCGAGCCAAAGCTTCTTAGATGCGAGGCGAGCAGTCGGGCGCAACAGGCGCTATACGGAGCCTGCAAAAACACGGCATTTAACTTAATTTACGAATATATTGAGGAACGAGAGCCTAAACCTGGTGACAAGGGGCTTGGTTTTATTATTAAATGATGTCAGACTTGACACGTCGTCCTTTACTGTAAAACAAAAACAATATCAATTAAACTGATACCAAGGAGTAAAATTATATGGCGGTGAACTTAATGCTGTATACTTCCAATAAAAACGGTAAGTCGTTTCAAGTGTGATGACGCATCGACTTTAAATAGTGAATGAGACGCTCCAGGCTACAGTCCCGGACAAGTTGGAAACTAATCGACTTAGATTATCTCTCCCAAAAACGAGGACTGCGCCTTTGACGCTAAATGACTGACAACTGGACGGTATATCCAACAGCTTAAAAAATTAAATAAAAAAAAACATAAATTAATGCATTCAAGGTAAGGATCGGAAGTTTGGGAACGCAAACTAAACGCTGGTCATATCGTGTGAAGATGCGGAAGCTCACGAACATTTCAAATCATATTTTTGCCAACACACAGGCATACCCAATGGAAATTACAGTTAACTTGTAGCTAATGGTTTCTGCCAAGTGCGAGCTCTGTTGGCAACCATATTACTACGACATCAACGCCACTAGAAAAGATGTGACCATTTGCCACTCCTAGCTGGGTCTCAAACATAATTCCAAACAGTTCCATTCCTACTTTCAGCATCGACTGAGTAATTCAGATTATATCTGGCACCATGTGTCTATATAATGAAGCATAATAGATCAAATTCCAATAGCCAACATCTGCATGGTCATAATAAACGAAAACAGGTTCCATACCCTCGACCTACCCGTATTATTACGACATAATTCAGGATAATTGTCATATCTACTTTCTGTATCGCCAGAATAATACAGAATACCTATAACTCCTTCTATGAATTTTTACATGATTCAGAATCTTCTCATTTTCACTTTTTGGATCGCCGGAATAAGTCAAAGTATTTCCTTCACTCTATCTAGGTAATATTTCAGGATAATTCCCATACCCACTTTCTACATCGCCAGCATAAACTAGAACACTTCCCACTCTCTTTATCTGTACGTCGAGTATAATTCCCAAACCCGCTTTCTGCTTAACTAGAATAATCCATGAGCCAGGGAGCTTGTGAAGTCCAGGTACAAATGGCGTAGCTACAGAGCGAACGTACGGCTCTTGCCACAGCAAAAGCATGGATAATAATGATTATGGCGCGCCGTCTTAATGTTCGCCTTGCTTCTCGGAATGATTATTAATATTACATTCCTAGTTCCAGTCTGCATTACTCGGGCAGCGCTATCTCGCTTCAAATGTTCGTTCTACAGCAGTAGTTTCCAACTTCATCTACGCCTGGTACCCCTAGCAAACTTTCAACATGTTCTGGCCGCCCTACAAGAATAAATCAGATTGCATAGCTGGCAGTAGACGGACCAACAGGCCCATGCCCAGAGAATAGCCGGGACTTGCGCTCCGGCCCTCTATGAGCTTTTGCCATGATGATAATGACTCATACCTATTATGATAAAGAATGAACTTTAAACAATAAGTACAACAAATTAATTCAAGTTGTTTATTGAATGAATGGTATAATCATTTTTTTTTGCACGGCCTTAGAGGTAATCTCGAGTGTTCTGGGGGTGCTCGCACTCCCTGCTCGGGAACCGCAGTCTTATAAGAATAGAGTAGGAAACAGAAGCCTTGTAGTGAAACAGCACATCCTGAGGAATAAAGGGTGAACCCTCCCAACAAACAGCAGGCGCCCTTTCTGTTATCCACATACAGGATGAAGGAAGGGACATACAGCATGTCCAAGAAAGAGAGGGCAGAGGATTGAAAAAGAAATGCGGAAAAACAGAGGAAGAGCAATAAAAAGGTAATCAGTAGGAGCATCAAGAGTAGGTACGACAATAAATTAAATTAGTTACAGCCCGTTGAAGCGAAGCAAAAGCTGAACAGTATTGGCGACAGTGTGAGGCTCTACGTGTTTGTCCGCGTCTCGTCAACATTGTCTGTTCTGCGGTCAGTGCTTCCTAAGACCGTTGTCATGGAGGTCATGCAAGGCTGCGGGCTGTTAGCGAGTGCTGTAGTTGAACTGGTGAGATTGGGCTACTTTGGACGAGCAGCCGCAGTGGGCCCCAAAGAAAATAAGTTCCGAAAAACTGCGGCTACGGTAAATATTTTGGGCTCTTGGGAACGGTACTCCCAATAAAATAGATGGGCGAAGATCATGAAGAGTACCCTTATCACCGTGCGGACACAAGCCGAAACATTTTGCGCTCAGTTTTCTAATAATGTAAGTTTCACCAAGAGATATCACGTCATCTATGCTTTAGTTTTTTTCATGTTTGCCTCACCATGAAAAAATTTCATGCTCTATTTTCTAATACTGTAATTCTTACGAGATATCTCGGGATCAATTTCTAATAATTTCGATCTCCATGCTAACGCGCATCTGATTGCGGACAGAGCTCTCAGTTCTACCTTTTCCGAGACGGATCAAGTTGTATGATGTCAAAACATATTACCCATTTGATAATAGATAATATGTATAATATGCTCAGAAAAATCATTCGATAAGGGGTAAATTGAGTATAGGGCACTCTAGTGCTCATTGTGGAAATTAGTTTCTCCACCTATTGCACACCATGGACTCCTGTTACCATTTACCATTTTCCTTCACCAACTGGTCACGAAGCATAATCATCTTATCATTGGTCACGAAGCATAATCATCTTATCATTAACAGATGCATCTAAAATTAGAACTACATCCCAAGGGGGCAGGCCTCCGTCAACCAACGCAACGCAAATGATGGACAGAGAACAGGCGAACGCACTGACGGATTATCTATCGCCAGCATTTGATTATCTGTGCCTCGTGACGATCCTAGCTCAGGTCCTGTAAATATCGTAAAGATCCTCCACGTTTTGACTCGTGTTGCTTAAGGTAAAAAACAGATACAATAACAGACAGACAAACAAACAAACAAACCCCGGCAAAAACATAATCTCCTCGGCGGAAGTAAAAGCAGAATAACACATTGTCACCGTATGCTATAATGCGAGACCCTCCCCGCCAACTTTACAAAGATCCGAGGCCTAAAAAGTAGCGTATCTAAAATAACATTCTATAGTACTGTAAGTCAAAAAATAGGTATACGTCATAACTTTTTACAAAATAATGTGCACATAATTTGTTACTACAATATCTACTGCAACCGTTCGTATATTCTCGAATTATCCTCTTCAAATTGGCCAAAAAAAAAATTCATGTGGCAGTAAATGATACAAAATGTAAAAAGAAATGAAAGTAGTGTATGCGATAAATTTGTACATTCATTCAATTTTAGAAAATAGTGACTCGATTTCCCTTTCCAGGACGATAAAGCCCCCAAATGTACTCCACCCTGTTTGTCAAGAGCGGTTACTATAGCATGACCATTTTATCAAGGCAGTTTGGCAGTGGTCAAGTTCCTCTATAGCGTTGCCAATTCTACGCGTATTTCTGCGATTTTGTTCGGCCCATATCTTAGACCAGGCCACTACCTGTACATAGAGAAATCTCAGAAATACCCACAGATTTGCAACCACAATAGAGGAATTTCACCACGATCGAACTGCCTTGATGAAATGGTCAGACTATAATCGTTGTGATCATCACTGAATGTCGTTCATTTGCTGATATTAATTTTATATCCAAAGGAGGAGTAGAGCTCTGCAGTCAGACAACCAACGCGACTTGAGACGCAGTACTGGGGCAACAAACGACAGCTTGAGTAATCGTTAAAGGAACATAGATGTAAGGTAAGAGACATTATGATATGAGTTGTAAGTAATTCCAGCTCTAACATACCGTATAGCCTAAAAATTTGGTTCACAGAAAACAAGCCAAAATATAAATTTGAACTGTAACATAAAATCCAAGATGAAAACTGAGAATATTTGAGACTCCACAACACACCACAATACATACTTCAATGACGATAAAAGCTTCTATATGGTTTTAAAAATAATCTGGCATACTCGTAAGATTAATGCACAATACGAAATAGCACAACTTCAATAAGGTAAAAAAAATTCTGAAGTACTCGCCCGATCAGAAAAACTTGGGAATATTCGGGAGATTGAAGCACAAGACAGACTACAGTGATGATAAAGAACTGTAAGATATTCCTGAGATTGAAACACCACTGACCAAGCGACAAACTTCAATTTTCAATAAGGAAAAAACATACAAATTTCAATAATGTTAAAGAACACACAGGCAAACCTATAGCAAGTAACATGCACAATACACAACAACCGAGACTTCAACCAGGATAAAAATAGAATAGAAATATACTCGCAAGAGTAGAGCTTATCCGACCACAACAAAGACTTCAGATACAAAATAACAAGAAGAAGAATAATAAAATAAGCAGCGATATGCTGATCCGCTCAGCACGCTTTAGCTGCGCGCAACAATCGCTCCCGCTAACAATCGCGCGCGAGGGGAGACGCGTGCTCGAGATAAGCGATCTTTTTCTCGGTAAAGGAATGCACATAATGAAGTGAGCGAGGGGATAGCATTGGAAACTGATTGATTGGAATACAGACGTAATGCATTTCATATAAAATCCTGAGGGGAAAAAGCGGTCAGTGGAGATGTGCGGTGAGAGGTAGAGTGCTGGCTCAGAGCAAGCCATGCATGCGATCGATCAGTGGTGAGTAGGTGAATTATTGTTATGCAACGAGTAATTCCGTAGGAGAATTATTGTAAAAAAAAGAGTAACTGCGTAGGTGAACTGTCAAAAAATGAGTACTTGCGTAGATGAAGTATTGCCATGAAACAAGTAACTGCGTAGGTTAAATATTGTTATAAAGCGAGCAACAGCGCTGGTAAATTATTGTCGTAAAACAATAGCGTTAGTGAATTATTGTAATAAAGCGAGTTATAGTGTTGGAGCATTAACGATACAAAACGAGTACTGCTGTTGATGAATTAATGTTACAAAACGAGTAATAATGTAGGTGAATTATTGCCATACAGCGAGTAACTCCGAAAGTAGACGAAAGGAACACTTTCGTAAATGAATTAATAACATGAAACAATACAGTACGCATAATCAGAAGAAGCAACTAAGTGAATGTGTATTGAGTACTTTAACCAGCGTTACTTTGAAAATCATTATCGTCATTAAGGTATATATAGTATTTTTTCACACTGCCTAGAAACCCAGTTTCGAGGCAGTACTGCGAAAGAGCCTTCCGTAACAGCCTAGAAAATGAGTTTTAAAAGATTGGTTTTATTGTCAGTGAACATTTGAGATAAAAAGGCAGAAAACGAAATAAGTTTGGGCACAGTCAAACCCCGACGTGAATAGCTAAAACAATAGGTTATTAAAGAATGGAACTACCTAGGTAGAGCACTCTGAAAGCGCTTACCTCCGCCAAGCAAGGCAATGTTAACGAAAAATGCGAATTGGTCCTGAAACTAGATTTCTTTTTAATAATCACCGAAATTTTGCCATTTAATTTTATTTTGTGCTCCTTGACATTACAAACAGATTCTGTAATTTTCTTGAAGATCCGTGCGTAACTCTTTGAGTAATGTTCTGTCAGAAACAAAGACAAACCTATAGTCAAACACACAAGGGAAGACCCGAGCATCACCAAAATTTGGTCATTTGTGTCTTTTCGCATTTCTAACAATCCTTACAATTTCCATCAATATTCCGGTACGTAACTTTTCGAGTTAAGTTCTGACAAACATACTGTATAGTCCAACGCATCAACGGAATACACAGTCATCACCCAAATTTGGTCAATTGTGTCTTCTAACACTTCTAACAATTGCCGTAAACTTCGTGAAGACCCGTTCATGCAGGACTTTTTGGGTTATGTTACTGACAGACATAAAACAAACTGAGCTAAACAAACGAACGGAAAAACAGACCATCACAAAACTTAGTCATTTGCTATTAGTAACACACCTAACAATTCGTGCAAGTTTCATGAAGATCCGTCCATAACTTGTTGAGTTATGCTACTAAGAAAAAAGATTCAGACAAACACAAACGAGTAATAATGAAGGTGAATTATTGCCATACAGCGAGTAACTCCGAAAGTAGACGGAAGGAACACTTTCGTAAATGAATTAATGACATGAAACAATACAGTACGGATTTTCACCAAAAGTTTTTCATCTATTGCTTTTAACATGCCTAACAATCCCACTAAATGTCATTATGATTCGTCTAAGATTTTATGATTTATCTTGGTGACAAACAAACAGCCACACAAAATAACACACAAACGCCGAGAAAAACATAACCTCTTTGGCGGAGGTAGCTATCACCCGTGAATGTGTACAGTTACAACAGGATAGGATAATTACAGTCCTCAGCCCGCAGCACAGCAAAACCTAACGCGACAATAGTCTGAGATGCACGGACCCATAAATTGACATTATTCGAGGGCGCAAACCTATCAGTTGAACCTAACACTAACGCCTATACGGCCTCGCTTTCTTTTCGCAACAGTGAGCTTGTTATCACAAGCTGGGGAGCCTTGGCCAGAGAAAATGAATGCGCTGGTACAGAGCACAGTTCACTTACTATAAAAGTTATGCCAGGCAATAGAGCCTTCAGTAGCTGCATGATACACTAAAGTGCATCAGCCAATAGCGTCACTCATTTTGCAGCGATCGAGGTATCTGGGGTAATCCAAAGACCAAGGCATCTGGGGTAATCCAAAGACCGAGGCATCTGGGGTAATCCAAAGACCGAGGCATCTGGGGTAATCCAAAGACCGAGGCATCTGGGGTAATCCAAAGACCGAGGCATCTGGGGTAATCCAAAGACCGAGGCATCTTGGGTAATCCAAAGACCGAGACATGAGGTAAACCAAAGATCGAGGCATATGATGTAATCCAAAGACCGAGGCATATGATGTAATCCAAAGACCGAGGCATATGATGTAATCCAAAGACCGAGGCATATGATGTAATCCAAAGACCGAGGCATGTGGTGTAATCCAAAGACCGAGGCATGTGGTGTAATCCAAAGACCGAGGCATCTGGGGTAATCCAAAGACCGAGGAATCTGGGCTAATCCAAAGACCGAGGCATCTGGGGTAATCCAAAGACCGAGGCATCAGGGGTAATCCAAAGACCGAGGCATCTGGGGTAATCCAAAGAACGAGGCATCTTGGCAGATCCAAAGGCCGAGGCATCTGGTGTAATCCAAAGACCGAGGCATCTGGAGTAATCCAAAGACCGAGGCATCTGGAGTAATCCAAAGACCGAGGAATCTGGGATAATCCAAAGACCGAGGCATCTTGGAAGATCCAAAGACCGAGGCATCTTGGGTAATCCAAAGACCGAGACATGAGGTAAACCAAAGACCGAGGCATATGATATAATCCAAAGACCGAGGCATATGATGTAATCCAAAGACCGAGGCATATGATGTAATCCAAAGACCGAAACATCTTGGGTGATCCAAAGACCGAGGCATCTTGGGTGATCCAAAGACCGAGGCATCTGGTGTAATCCAAAGACCGAGGCATCTGGTGTAATCCAAAGACCGAGGCATCTGGTGCAATCCAAAGACCGAGGCATCTAGTATAATCCAAAGACCGAGGCATCTGGAGTAATCCAAAGACCGAGGCATCTGGGGTGATCCAAAGACCGAAGAATCTGGGCTAATCCAAAGACCGAGGCATCTGGGGTAATCTAAAGACCGAGGCATCTGGGGTAATCCAAAGACCTACGCATCTGGGGTAATCCAAAGACCGAGGCATGTTGGGTGATCCAAAGACCGAGACATCAGGTAAACCAAAGACCGAGGCATATGATGTAATCCAAGGACCGAGGCATCTTAGGTGATCCAAAGACCGAGGCATCTTGGGAGATCCAAAGACCGAGGCATCTTGGGTAATCCAAAGACCGAGACATGAGGTAAACCAAAGACCGAGGCATATGATGTAATCCAAAGGCCGAGGCATCTTGCGTGATCAAAAGACTGAGGCATCTGGGGTAATCCAAAGACCGAGGCATCTTGGGTAATCCACAGACCGAGGCATCTTGGGTAATCCACAGACCGAGGCATCTTTGGTAATTCCACAATGGCGTCGTAAAAGCGAGAGGCGAAATGTGCGTCGCGATTGTTTATTATATAAACGTTAGTAAAAAAAAGTAAAAAGTTCGATTGCAGTTTATTGTGCTTTTCATGCATGTAGAGTACTCTACTTAATAACCTGTTGTAATGCAAAGCATTTTTCGTGAATGAAATTGTCTAATTTTGTCTTTTTAAACCTATGCGAATCGTTCTAATTCGCGCAAAGCATTCACTTTCACTTACGTAAACATTTTGGGAAATAAAGATGCAATACAATGCATCAAATCTCTATTATTTTCCTTTACTTATGTAATCAAGTGTATGGGTGTAGTTAAAGTAAATGATAAATAATTGGCGGGAAAGACTTTCTGGTGTACTGTAGTACAACGAGCCGTCCCTCGCGGCCTCATTTCTTTACATCAGCACAGTGATGTGGCGGTCACCCATTGGCTGAAATTGACGTCAGTCATGGCAGTCGCTGATTGGCTGAAATTGGCCATACCTGACATAACTATCTGTAATAAATGAACTGTGGTGCAGAGTCATTAGCTGTTTCAAATGCGCATGCAGAAAATAGGAAGATTAAATACAAGTACAATATCCGTTGAAAGAAAAGCTGCTACAGACTAGGCGAGGGCATTCTTGCGAAGGAAGCAGAACTATAGAAGAGAATTGAGAAATGTTTCGTATCATAAAAAGGAAAAGCACCGTCTATGTAGGGACAATCTTGTAACTCAAGCAAAACAGGAAGTGGATCACGAGCGTCGCGTGAATCTAAATGAAAGAAGAGAGCATATCCAGTTTCAGGAGAGAAAAAGAAGAAGAAGAAAGAGAAACTGACAAGGAAACATTGTATACCGGTAACAAAAACATAGACTTTTCAGTGACAATCTTGCGACTGAAAAAGAAGAATAGCACGAAAAGACGAGGCCAAAACTAGCATCTTCGGGAAGCAGAGACAACAATGGACTTCTTGGAGCGTGCTCAAGTCCAAAGTTTGGAGAGAAGCGTGTTTTGTTAAGCAGGCTCCGGTGCCCTCATATGGACTGGGGCGGACACTTATAAGACAATCCTCAGCAGAAAACATCGCCCACTTCCACAGTTTGTGTGACGCACTACCGGAAATTTTCAGAAACAGTAAGGCAAAAATGAAGAAGAAACCGTGGATCAAGGAAGGTGATTCACACAACTTTACCGACAAAATAAGCGCCGCATTGCTAATTTATACAAGTATTGAAAATTTCCATATGCAGTAGCAAGTGCTCGAAGAAAACGTGGTGCAAAGCAAGAGATTCATATGAATTTCGGTACCTGGAACCGCGTAGCCAGTACGAAATGTACCAAAATTTAAAGATTAAATAGAGCGAATACAAAGAAACCGTACAGAAAAAAACGGAATTATTATGCAATTTGTAGCCGATATACACAGAAAACTATCCTTTACAGTTTACAGGCTCATTGATTCTATTTACTCCTGTAAATTGAAGAGACAGCCAAGTCAGTCAAGGCGCATTTTTCGATCAATGAAGCACACATAAAGCCAACTGCAGGCAGAGTCAAACAGGTTCAGTCACGGTCACGCTCACAGTCGTACAGTCAGTCCCTCAGGTTTAACTCGTTCATGCTCACCGTACCCAGTGGAGGACGTTGCAAACAGTCCTATTCCGATAGGAAGATTGGTATTCAATTCAGGCATAAAAGCGCTATAGACTACCCCTCTGTCCCGCACATTAATAGGTACGCACACTTTCCTGTACATCAAATGACAGTAACACTGTCCCGTACATGAAGAGACAAGCATAGTCTCACAAAGTAAGAGAAACACAACCCCGCACATTAAGAGAGGCTCGCATATTAATAGAGAGTGACACAGTCCCTCACTTGAGGTCGGGTAGTCTGACTCAGAGAGGAAGGAGGCAAATAGCACGAGAGCACAGGGTCAATATAAA
>LQNS02277100.1:803778-815506 GCA_001587735.2 Parhyale hawaiensis
TGGCTGAAGTGAACTACGATAATAGACCTATTAACGACAACTTCTGTAAGGTCGCTGACGCAGCACTTTAGAGGGAGCAGCAACTGCAACTTGGTAAGTAGTCCGTAAGCTTCCCGCAAACTCTACGTAAGACCAGATTGGAGAGTATAGCAAGCGCCTTGGCTAGATCTGGAGCATTTAACTCATCGCTACTGATGGTATTTCTAGGTAAAGGCATTTAACTCTGTCGCTACTGACGGTATTTCTGGATACAAGCATTATTCTTAGCCTGGCAGTAGAAAAGACATAGAGGCGACAGTGCGGAGCTCTATGTATCCGCGTCGCGTAAGTCATGTCTGTTTGGGAAACTCAGTGAGAGGCTGACTGCTATTGCGTGAGGTTGTGTTATACTGCAGGCTTCTGCGAGGACTCTAAATTTACATTTTCATAATCATAGCAATTTTTCGCTGATTTCGATTTTGCCAGAACGCTAGCAGCGATTCAAAGAGAGCAAGAGAAAAGGAACAGATTAATAGGACGGTACGAAAAACGATCAGAAATCAATTCATGGAAACAAAGAAATGGGAAAGAGCTGGAACATGAAACTGGATGCCGGTCGCAGTATAGTGGATGATGGTAAGTCAAAGCTGTTGCTAGAACAGTGACGTCACATTGCCGTAAAACTGGTTCAGAAATTTTGCCGAAGAGAAAGTTTACTCTTGTGCAAGGACGTCACTCTAGGGGCAGTGTTTGCATTTGGGGGGGCATATGAACCTACGGACCCCCTGTGGTTCCCGCACGGACCCCCTAGTGGTTCATGACGTTCAAAGTTTCTGTGGCATAATTATATTGATTTTATGCCCTACATGATAAAAGTCACGTAATATTTTAAGGTTATAAGAGGAAAAATATACGTTTAAATAGCCTATGATAATATTTTATATCAATTTATTGAAATTGAACAATTTTAACAATGGCACAGTTACACCTAAATGCTTTTGCTTTGTCAAAAAATCGTAACATTTTCTTTTTCAAAAGCGGTGAGAACAGCATAGGGTAACATGTCTAGTACCCGTCCACTTGGCACTAAAAAATTTCCTGTGTGAAAACTAGCGGTGCTAGAAAGCCGTACATACGCTTGAACTGTAGGCTAAGTAGTGACGCACCATCCCTGTAAATGACGGGCGAAAAACTAAAACAAAAATATGGTTGACTGGTGCATTTCCCATTTTTTCATGAAAAAAATTTGAAAACCACCACCATTTTTTGTGTTTTAATTTTTTGCCAGTCATTTTCAGGGATGGTGCGGCACTACTTAGCCTACAGTTCGAGCGTATGTACGGCTTTCTAGTACCGCTAGTTTTCACACAGGAATTTTTTCTAGTCCCAAGTGTACGGCTAGTAGCATGGTGGACGGGTACTAGACATGTTACCCTATGTTAATCATAATTCAATACAAAACTTCATTTAGGGCGAGTCAATTCAAGAAAGTAAAAGGTAAAAACTCGCTGGCTGAGCTGGGATGTCACGGGACTGTGACATAAATAATTATATGTTTGACGGATGTTGTTATGCCTTTGCCGTTCTGTATTAACTGAAAGGCAATAGCCTGGAAACCATCGACATCTACAATGCTCATTCAGTACGTAATATACAAAGTTAATGCCATTTTAGCGGCCGGGGTCCGTGTGCTTCTGGGCGATTTCGCAGCGGGTTAGTAGAAAACTGAACTTTTGGAACCACTGCTCTAGCGTGACTGGACATCACTCACTAACCAAACTCTCAAGAATTTAATTTGGCATAGTGACGTAAAATAGCCTCGCAAGCCTTGCTGAAAGTTTCAATGGACACAATGACGTTACTCTATAGCGTGACGTAACGTCATAATGACGTCACTCTATAGCGTGACGAAACGTCATAATGACGTCACTCTATAGCGTGACGAAACGTCATAATGACGTTACTCTATAGCGTGACGAAACGTCATAATGACGTTACTCTATAGCGTGACGAAACGTCATAATGACGTCACTCTATAGCGTGACGATGCGTCATAATGACGTTACTCTATAGCGTGACGATACGTCATAATGACGTTACTCTATAGCGTGACGAAACGTCATAATGACGTTACTCTATAGCGTGACGAAACGTCATAATGACGTTACTCTATAGCGTGACGAAACGGCATAATGACGTTACTCTATAGCGTGACGAAACGTCATAATGACGTTACACTCTATAGCGTGACGAAACGTCATAATGACGTCACTCTATAGCGTGACGATACGTCATAATGACGTTACTCTATAGCGTGACGATACGTCATAATGACGTCACTCTATAGCGTGACGATACGTCATAATGACGTCACTCTATAGCGTGACGATACGTCATAATGACGTCACTCTATAGCGTGACGATACGTCATAATGACGTTACTCTATAGCGTGACGATACGTCATAATGACGTCACTCTATAGCGTGACGAAACGTCATAATGACGTCACTCTATAGCGTGACGAAACGTCATAATGACGTCACTATATTATAGCGTGACGATACGTCATAATGACGTTACTCTATAGCGTGACGATACGTCATAATGACGTTACTCTATAGCGTGACGAAACGTCATAATGACGTCACTCTATAGCGTGACGAAACGTCATAATGACGTCACTCTATAGCGTGACGATACGTCATAATGACGTTACTCTCCGACGGGGTCTCAAAGTTGAACTGTTGCATTCAGTTCACGGCATTGGACGCTCCAGTGCGGTAAGAAGAGTGGAGAAACTGAAAAATAATTGGCCCAGGATTTACGCGTCTGACCTACAGGCCGGTTTCCTGCAAAGGCAAGTTTACACGACGGTCTACTGAACGAGTTTCCTCCTTTCAAAAATACAGATTAATTTCATTAATATATTGTAGCAATAAAAAAAGCGTTACTTCAATAATCGAAACTACTGGTCGTAAAGATGGGAGCGCGGATAAAAATGTCAACCCGCGCTAATTACTCAACGATTTGACCGTCCAAACTTCATATAAACTATAATTAATAGAACATTGCAATCTACAGACGCTTCACAACGCAGAGAAATTTCTAGTTAATGTAGTGAGAGTTTGGATGAAGTGCATTCTATTGTGAGGACAGAAGAAGATAGTTGTATCATACTGACGTAATTTGTCTACAACCGAATTTCGTTTACTCTGTCCTTGCGTTGTCGCTGGAGTTCTATAATGGCATCATAGTATTGCACGGGCATAAAGTTTCTAGAGGTATGCGACAGTGCATTCCTTGTAGTTATCAAGGACGTGTAATAATACATGTTTTTTTTGTTTTGTTGTGTGCGTACCTAGCTGTACAGCATAAAAATAGGTCAGCTGTGTAACAACTGTCCATCAGTTCTTTCAGTATCACTTGCGTATTAGCAATAATTGCACTAAATTCAAATTTAGCTGTTTCAGAATCTTTATAGTCTTCCTTGAGATCTAAATTGATTACAGATTGCCAGATATTCATAACCAAGTTTTCGTAAAAAAAACTGATACTTTCTTCAGAGAATATTATTTCACCAACGGGCTCAACATACGATAACACATTCGTAAGATCATGGTACCTCCAATCGACCTTTAAAACTATAAGCTTCATCCGAGAGCACACGTTTTAATACCCCGAGAACTCCATGGAACCGATCAATACGCTCCATGACATAAAATTCCACACTTTTTCCATCGGCATTTTTGCTTCGCATATCCGCTTGAAAAAAAAAAAAAAAAAAGAGACGTTACAAAGGTGGCAGTCATTTTTGCACGGGCACGACGTAGAACAATGATTACTTCATCAGCGTTAGGCAGTAAGCCCGATTAAGATTTCGATCTGGGATTTATAAGAGACCATTAAAGAAGAAGATGAAAGAAAGCTTCAAAAAGTCTTCGGCATGAGCAACGTACGTTTAATTTGCAAGGTGAGCTGTTGCGAGGGGAAATTGAGTTAACGCTATTAAATATTCAAACTTAATTTAGAAAATATGTTCGGTAACTTTACATGATACGTAGGCGACTTAAGAACAAACTAAGCTGAAAAGGCTATAGGCAATAGAGCTCAAACGATAACAATACAACGATATTAGTTTTTCGGATGATCTAGGCAGCTACCGAATACTACTCACACCGTATATACTATTACCATTACTCATAATTTTCTTACAAATGTATGGTAGTATGGTAAACTTATTACAAGTCTCACAGAAATTTCTGGTTTCGTCACGTTGTCGGTGATTCTAAGGTATTTGATACCACCTCTTTAATATATTTTAATACTAGCTTCCTTGCAGAGGTAAAACTGGAAATATAAAAAAAACTATATAGCTTCCCCAGACACTGCAACGGTGTATCAGGAGAGAAACAGGAAATAACATATGCAGATGTCTTCTTTGCTAATATGATTTCCAGACTAACATGAATTAAAATTTGCCACAGTGTTAATTTGATATGCAGAAAATCGACAATTGGAAACGAGTGAAAGCTACACAGTTACGATATAACGAGCGGGAAGCGCAGCTAGCGCAACAACGCAACAGTTGAAACACATTTCTGCTGTGGTGTGGACGGGGCTTTAGGTTACTGCTGCTACTTCTTACGAATCATATGTCTGCTCTTTGACTTAGAATATAGATCCAACTAGGGGACCCGTGCGTGCAAAAATTACCGCAATAATCGATTTGTTTGTCTAATACCTATAGGCCAGTGCGGAATCTTTTCTTACTTCATTTTTTCATTGATCGTTTGTCGTGCTCTCATCCTTAGGTCTTTCATATCGATAAGCAGAAGTGAAAGCTTGAGTAAAACACTCCAATAAACATGAATGCAACGCCAGTCAGGTTAGTTTATATACAATGTTAGGGATCCGTAGCAATGATACCGTTGAATACCGTCTTTCCAGCTCAAATATCTGCTTCATTTTCAGTGCTGATATTGTGACCTATGAAGTGAAAACTGCTTTGTAAAAAAGGCAGTAAGCTACCAGAAATAATTGTTTACTGCCCGCGAAAATTCACCTCCAGAGCACTTCGTTGACCATCTGCTGAATTTATACGTCGTGACATGAGAGAAAAAGTTATAAAAAGCAGACTCCAGAAGCTGCTTGCATATTGTTCCGATTTCAAGAAGTGTTTCAAGCTAGAAGTGTCTTCAGATAAAGGGATGAGAATCAGCCTTCGCTATCATCTGCAACCTGGTGGTCATCGCTTTACAAAATCTGTAACCTGGCTTATTTTTCGCCTATCTACTTCTTTCAGAGCGGACACGAAATAAATAAATAAATAAACTCAAGCGTTTTATTATATTAGGATTACGTATCCATGGGCCCATGGCATACATTTATCGATGAGTAATTATAAAATCAACTTGGCCCCCAACCCCCATGCAAGGGTTTGTCCTCCGGATATAGGCGCACTGGCCCCCAAGAGGAGCAAGTCGGCTGCAGCCGACCACGGGTTATCAAGAACAATGGTGCTATTTTGACGGAAAGTTGAACGACCCGCGCCAACCCCCCCCCCCATCTCTGAGGAAGGTAAGTACCTCCCACGGCAACACTACACGTCCACCACTGCCGCGTCAACACACCCAGATCAGCAAAAAATTCGCATACCTGGGTTGGCCTCAAATCCGCGAGACATGGGGTGTGAGCTAAGAACGCTAGCGCGCTGCTACCGTAGGTGTACGTGTACGTTAAATGTAAAGGTGATGCCGAAAATGCAACTTGACGACATCATACCTATATATAAAAATTTCCCCTTGCCCACAGGCATCGTTGTGAATATGCGTTTCAGAAGCGAGGATGGTGATGGTGACCCAACGGGTCACGGGCAGTCTAGTGAATAAGAATAAAAACTTCGGTTCGATCAATTTATAACGGGACTAGGCTATAGTAAGATATATAGTTGCTCAGAAAGAATATCGATGAAACTCATCTTAGAAATTTCGCAAAATGAATAAATCATAATGTTGAGGCTGGGTCTTGTTCTGTGGATATAGAAAGACTAATGTTGTGAGCTCTATTGGATTAGACGAGTCTATGATGGAGAAGTCATTGTTGCTGATGGGATGGTTGTTTTGCTCAGCATGTAGGCGGGGAGCTGAATGTGAGGGTTTTACAGGTGGTAAACCTGTTGGACTTGATACACCAAAATGTTGGTCAATACGGGATGGAATGCCTCGTACATCGGTAGCCCTGAACAACACTTTACAGCCCGTATTGATCAACATTTAGGTGTATCAAGTCGAACAGGTTTACCACTTGCAAAACCCTCACATTTAGCTCCCCGCCTACACGAGGAGCAAAACAACCATCCTATCAGCAACAATGACTTCATCATAGACTCCGCTAAACCAATAGAGCTTACAACATTAGAGTCCCTCTATATCCACAGAAAAAGGCCCAGCCTCAATATTATGACCTCGGTTATACCGCCTCACACAGCCCACAATACATAAATCATGGTAAAACAAGTTCAAGATGCTATACAACTAATTTCAAACTACAATATCATGGTTGGTAGTACAACATCGAAAAAATACGAGATTTCGTTGCATGTAAAAATAGCAATCCCACTACAGTGTACAAAAATACAGTGAAATATTATAAACTTTGATGAGATTTGAGCTGTGATATTGGCAATTCAAAAATAGAGACAAAGAATAGTAAACTGTGTCACGAGATTTCGATGACTGGAAAACTGGTAATCTTATAACAAAACACAAAAATACGGTGAAATAAGATGGAGCAACACAACGCTTCATGCGATTTCGACACTTGCCAAACGGTAATGCTACAACAAAATAGAGTTAAATACACAGAAAAAACACATGATTTATGAGATTTCAATACGTGCCATAAGAGCAATGCCTCAACATAACAAAAATAATTCACATAAATGCTAAGAATAAACCATCTCTTCCACGAGATATTCACACGCGCCAAAGCAGCAACGCTGTAACTAAACACAAAAACTCAGAAAAATAGAGCGAAGCAAAAAAAAACTGTAGGAGTGGAACCTGCTTTAGGTGTCCCAGTGTCCCATAAGTAAGAACTCCACGTACGCCCGAAGCGACCACAAAATAATACTCCGGCCAACAAAACCTTGGATTTCAAACCATGGCAGTGCGGTAAAAATTCGGTGTCGATGCCATCCACATTCTGCGGNAGTGTAGTAAAACGAGGGAATCAAGATAACAGTAGTATAGAAAGCGACAGTATCGAGATAAGCGTTCCTCTGCAGCGAAAAGCGGAAGAGGAACGGTTGTCTCGGTACTGTCGCTTTCTATACTACTCCTCAACATAACAAATATACTGTAATTCACATAAATACTAAGAATAAACCATTTCTTCCACGAGATATTCACACGCGCCAAAGCAGTAACGCTGTAACAAAACACAAAACCCAGAAAAAATAGAGTGAAGCAAAAAAAAACTGTAAGAGTGGAAGCTGCTTTAGGTGTCCCTGTGTCCCATAAGTAAGAACTCCACGTACGCCCGAAGCGACCACAAAATAATACTCCGGCCAACAAAACCTTGGATTTCAAACCATGGCAGTGCGGTAAAAATTCGGTGTCGATGCCATCCACATTCTGCGGCTCCATAAAAAGCTGTNAAGTAAGAACTCCACGTACGCCCGAAGCGACCACAAAATAATACTCCGGCCAACAAAACCTTGGATTTCAAACCATGGCAGTGCGGTAAAAATTCGGTGTCGATGCCATCCACATTCTGCGGCTCCATAAAAAGCTGTCAAAATCTGTGCACTGAAAACACAAGACGACATCAAACTCGACGAGCGAATGAGGTTCCAGACGCACACTATAACCCAAAAGAAGATGGCTTAGTTAGCTTAGAAGTTTTCCGTTTTAGGCCGCAGTAAAGGAGGTTTTGTTTAGCTCCATGATTCCCACATGGAGTGTCGTCTTCTGGGGAAGAAGAAAGCAAGTCGAGACTCCCTCGCTGGATATCAGTTTCTTTTTCCCTAAGCAAGAGTTGGTATTCTGGAGAAGCGTGAGGCTCTGGCGACGCGCCATGATGCTCATCAAAAAACCTTTGCTGAGTGGCAAGGAAATCACGATCGGAAAAGCGAGCAAACATTGAAAAAGATGACACGATAAACAAAGGATATTTTGAACCCGCTACAAAGAAATGTCTAAAAGCCATAAACAATATACCGATAAATTGCATTTGAGCATCAAATCACAATTGGCGGCCAATCATTTTTTGCTACATTATTAGCTTCAAGGGTAAAACTTCTATCAATTTATGACTTCGCTGCATAAACATGAACATAGATTAACTCAAAAGCTAGAAACTTGAAATTGTGCTCCGAGTTTGAATCAATTCAAAGGCTCCAAACTCGACAACCTATACTTTTAGTAACCACTTTGCATTTACAGTACGTCAGGGTTGGCAAAAAACCATGTTTTTTTTGTTTGAACCGAAAGCCAGGATGTTTTTGGTTAAAACAAAAAAAACTGTTTTTTCAGTTTATTTAATTTTTGTTTTTGATGTTTTTCTTAATTCTGGGATTTTTATTTCAACATTTAAAGGGTTTTCTGCTTTGTAAACATGTAGTTAGCTAATCATCAACAATCTTAGTCGCCCATTTCAACTTCCTATTGTAGAAGAATCACTTTAAGAAAATGAGTTAACAAAAAGCAGTTAGCAGAGAAGCTGTATCTGCTACGGCTACTTTTAATATCCAAACTGCAGAGAAGCTATGATTTAGAATTATTGCAATATAGAATCCTTTGAAAAGTTTAAAAACACTTCAAAGTACAAATACAACTTGACAGAATTAGCTAGCTACTAACTAATTAAAAACAGAGTTATTAACTAAAGGAAGTGAAATAGCTATAAAATCCTTTGACAAAACATAGAAACACTTTGAATACAAAGAAAACTTTATAGAAATAGCTAGCTAGTAGTTAATTTAAGGCAGAGTATTGAACTAAAAAAATGAATTAGCTATATGCCTACATCCTTCTCGTGAGCTTACTAGCTATCTTATAGGCACTTTAATTACTACTTCTAATTTTCAGTAGCTGCTAGCATACCAGAATATAATTAGACATGCATCTCTGAAATGAAATAACACAACATACAATTGGTTATAGGTTAATTAACATAAGCAACAGTCGACCCAAACTGTCCTAACAGTCAAACAGATTCCTATATAAAAACACATTAACTCATCCCTTCAATTGTGTAAATAAAATTAAATAAATCCTGGCGGTAAAAAAACTGTTTATTTTGTAATATTTATGAATAAAAATCAAACAAATCGAATAAAAAAACGTGGTTTTGTGGTTGGTTTAAACAATTATTTTTTTATTTGGTTTAAACCAGCCAACCCTGATTTACGTACAAATATACGCTACTTGATGCAGCGCAAGGTCCGACTCCATTCTCTGTGATTGGCCAGTGTCTGACTCCGACTCCTTTACACCCAGAAAATCTCAGACTTTTTACAGTCCGATTCACCTCTTGCAAAGAAGCGAGCCATTCCTTACCGATTTTCTTGACTCCTGGAACAGATAAGTCGGTGCCCAATTCCGACTCTACGCTATGAATCCTATCCAACTCATCATGAACCCGACTGCGCACGTGTTTACGTGCTGTTCAGTGTGAAATCTAAACGATGCACTCATTCTATAGCAAGTGGCTGGGTACAGCGAAGAGTTAGATATTCCTCGTCGCAACTGACAGCACTTCCAGGTACAATCAACAGTTATATATTTATATATATACAGTTGCGAGCATAATTAAGGGACAAAAATAAAAAATTTCATAACTCAAAAACTGTAAAAGGTTCAACGCTGAAATTTTAACACAAAAGAGGTATTGGGATACCCAATAATATGCTAAGAATTTATTACGATCCGAAGGATAAGGAAAAAGTTATGCATATTTAACTTATAATTATGAATTTAGTGTGAGCAGAATTAAGGGACACTTTTCAAATGTTGTAATTTAAATCTTCAGTAACCCCATTTTCTTGCGTTTCCGAAGAAGTAGAAGACTGCCTATGTCATATGTAAACATTGCAAGTACTGCAAGCATGGCTACCCGGAAAAAAGTTGATAAATTTTTACGCATGAAAATTGTTAACTTACACAAACAAAATCTCAGCATCAGGCCAATCGTAGAACAGGTAAATCGTTCAAAGGGTATTGTTGGAAGAATTGTGAAAGATTATAAAGTAGAACCTGCACAAAGCTCACAAGCCTTTGCACCCTCCGGGTCTTTTTGAAGACGATCCGACCTATCCTAGTAGGTTGCGTGTCGTAATTTCCACCGTTTTGCTACTGCCTATACCTGGAAGAGTTTCCGGATACGACGAACGCACGTGTGAGCAGTAAGCACGGAAAGAAGAGGAACAGCGTAGATGCTGTAGGAATACGATAATGGAGAGAAGCTAACAAGATAGGACCATTACCTTGGAGTGTCATGAAACACGATAACTACCATACTGCAACTGCGACTGACGGCATGTATAGTCCCAGTTTCACGTACGACTTTCAGCTTTTAACATCACAGTGATAGGATGTATTGCCCTATCAGGGTAGCGTATGGTGGCATGTGCCATACACCACCATATCAGGACCTAAGAACTCCAAATATTTTTAGCTAATATATATATACGGTACCACCAATAGCCTCTGCTGTAATATTTACCTCCGCCAATGAGGTTATGTTTTCGTCGTGTTTGTCCGTGTGTTTGTCTATCTGTCTGTCTGTCACCAAGATAACTCAAAAAATTACTAACCGATTTGGATGAAATTTATAGGGATTGTTACGTATGTTAGGAGGAACAGATGATTAACTTTTGGTAAAGATATGTTTATCCGTTTGTTGGTTTGTCTGCCTCAATTTTCTCGATGCCATAACTCAAAAAGTTATGGATGGATTTTGATAAAATTAACATGAGTTGTTAGGTATATAACAAAGAGTATATGACCAAATTTTGGTAATGATTCGTTCGTTCGTTTGTCACTGTTTTTAATTTTATGCTTGTTAGCACAATAACTCAAAAAATAATGGATCTTTATGAAATTTATAGGGTTTGTTAGTAATGTTAAAAGACATAAATGATATTTGGTGCAGATCGGTTCGTTCGTTTGTATGTTTGACTTATGTTTGTCATACCGTTTGTTAACACTATAATTCAAAAAGTCATGAACGGATCTTCAAGAAAATTGAAGAAGCTGTTATGAATATGAAAAAGCACAAATGATTAGATTTTGAAGTTTATACAAAGAAAATTATTGTTTCAGAACCAATTTGAAGTTTTTGCTACCGTTGCCTCACTTGGCGGAGGTATGCGCTCTCAGAGTGCTCTAGTTCAAACATGCATTGCAGCGTACGCGAAACTAAAGCAGCAAATACAGTAAATTCCGTTTAATAGCACCACCGGTAAAACTACCAGTCGCATAAAGCGACCAAATCTGTTGGGACTGAATCGAATGATATGTATTATGCACTAAACAGCTTCGTTTATTGTGGACAACGTTCTGTTTTTACGGGCTGATTTAATGGCATCTGGTTGCTGATAATTAAAGTGCATAACTTTCAATATAGGGCATGGTGTCTACTGAAGATTGCTAGGAAAATTTTATGACTTTTTATGACTTTTCAGGATAAATATTTATGACTTTTTTATGACCTTATATTATACGGCATATCCAAAAATACGATTTC
>LQNS02277100.1:830322-844243 GCA_001587735.2 Parhyale hawaiensis
TAAGGCCCATAAAAGCAATAAAACCAAAGATGGCCATTAGGACAATCTGAAAATAATAAAGGGCTGACCAATCACAGAAAACGGAGAAATTTTCTCCCCGACTGGAAAGTGTGTACCGAGCGAGAGAAATATGGCGGTAGTGTTATGAAATGAGAGTTACGAGATTATTAAGGGAGTTATAATGTATTTTATTTTAATACAGCCCCGACAAGAGCCTTCGTCTCCACTACAAAGGCCATCTACCAGAGGAGTGAAATAAGGGACATCAGGTATGTCGACAGAAACGTGAAACTAATACACGAAAGTGTTCCCACATAGGATCAACGCGCATGGGAACAGCTCGGAGGAAACTATGACACAATGTGACAAGCTGGAGTACGGAAATAGAAAGGACTAGAGTAAATTTAGGCACAAAGGAGAGACGTCCCGAAAGCCTAGCTAAGGCTTAGGTAACCTATGGGGTATCCCTGGAGGCGCTGCTCCCCATAACATAGGATGAAAAAAATATCAAGAAGCGAGCATTGCCAGTCCTCGCAACATAATTCATATTTTATGCCGAGGTCACATATTACAATCAAATGCTCAACTTAGAGGCGGGGCCTCAGTTTGCGCGTCGACCAACTTTAGTACTTTCCAAAGGTACCTTGGATACAGGCTTTCACGGTGTTAACGGAATGACGTGCGAGCTCAACATCCGCTCATAAATTGAGCTTACGATTGCATAGCGAGGCCCCGGCATAACGAAATAAATCAGTGATACCAAATGAAAAATTAAAAAAAAAGACATGGAGTTTCAGCATGGAAATGATAATATGCAATGTATTACTAGGCAAGGACGGAAACTCTAGACTGGGCCTCCCAGATCCGCTAGTGTTTCTACAGGTAAGTCCCCTGCTGCACAGTATCCGTGTTACACGAAGAGAAAGGGACACGCAGCACATTTAGAACTGAGAACCATTGATCTGGAAACAGTAAATTGGAAAAGAAATGGAAGAACAAAACAAAAACTATCAGTGGATGCGGAAAAAAGAAGAAATCAAAGTGATCACGAAAAAAAATATACGTACAGTGCAATTCATCGAAACTGACTTCTAGAACAGAGCAAGTTCCTTAAACTGTGAAAAGCCAGAAACGTAAAGTGAACACAGCGTCCTCTATCGTGAATGGCAGCAGCATAGCAGGAACAATATTGAGTGACCAGGCGGAAGGAGAAGTATAGGTTAATGGGTAACTAGCTTATTTAACAGTACATCTAGACGATTTCCTATGGCATTAGCTAAGAAAATACTTCATGAATGCCGGGGAAATACGCATGCTGTAGACCTGATCTCGCAACCACAACTCTGGCCGAAACTGAGATAATGAGCCTGTCTACATTGATGCAGTTCCGCTGCACCAAGACCGACCTGCATAAGGCGGAGGTGCTATAAAATGCGGGTTATGAGCAATTTCAAATGCGCTTCAATATAAAATGTCGACGAAATGCGCTATACTGTATATATAGTCGTAATAATAATGAAGGCGATCCACTGATGAAAGGCAAATAAAATAAGTTTAAACTTCGCCTAAAACTGAGGTGGTTCGAAACAGGAAAAAAGGATTAAGCGTGAAACATACAAAGAAACACGGGGACCCAATGCACAGAGAATTAATGAAGATGGGAACAATAAGTCTGGGATGAAGAGAAGAAAGAATTACGGAAGCCCCAAAGGCCAGAGCAGTACCCTCGGGAAACGAACTTTTGCTTCCCTAAACTTCGTTCGAATAAGCACAAGTTTCAGTTCACTTTCACTTACAGTTCTAGTCAGAGACGAACTTTCACCTCAAGTGAACAGTTTCTTTCCTCCAGCAAACATTTAAGCTTCACTTCACTTCCATTCAAAATCACTCTCGAGTGGCGAGTTTTCACCTCAACCGTTCCAGTTCACATCGTAGGTATCATTCACTTCACTCCTAATCACAATCACAAAGGACATTGCACTTCAGCCATTCCCGTTCACGTATCCGTAGCTTTCCACGTATTCGCCGCCACTTTCATTTCACTGTCGTGGATTTCGTCACCGCCAAAAGTCTCAGTGGCGAAGCAACAACTTTTTCATGACGAAAGTTTTTGGGCGAGTCGCCATTCCAAGGAGTCATTCCGAGACATTTTTGGACAATTTTCAGGCTNAATATTATATTTCCTTCTCGGAATTCGGAAGCAAACTTTAAATGATTTCTGAAGAGACAAATGGCGACTGCGAACGAGGTTAGGAAGAGCAAAGTACTGCAAAGCAAGGAAAGGCTTTCGAAGCGGCGCTGGCCGCCGAGCGGTGGTTGGTCGGACGCTCTCAATGCTTTTAAGAGCAGAGTTTTCTGAACATTGTAACTCAATCGAAAATAAATCCTCTCTCTCATTAATAAAATATTTACAAACTATTCACTTTAATGCATTTTAAGTCTAATAGCCATTCATTAAGAATCGTTGCTTAGAAACCACTGATCTTGATGCCAGGGTAATGGAGTCATGATCTGATATTTAGGAAGCGCAGGAGTCGGACACTCGCTAGTGCTAGGAGTCGGAGATGGTCTACTCGACTATAGAACTCTGCTCGATTTTTTTTTCAACAAATGATCTTCTACAGCAACATTAAGCCACTACTAGCAGTTCCGGATAAGTCAAGTCAAGTGGGCTTCGCTTAGCTCGACTTTGATGACCCCATAGAACGTGTCCTTAGAATCCATTCGTTTTCTTGCACTGTGTGTAGAAATCAGTCATCTTAACGGAACTTTTTTTAAAATTATTATTATTATATTGAGTAGTTTAAGCCTCCGTCTCCACAACAACGGTGATCTAACAGAGGAAAATGCAAGGGAGATGTAGTATGACGACAGAAATATGGGGAACCCTACCTTTTTAAAACCATTCATTTTAACGTATCTTCAGTTTGGGAAAAGTCATGTTCATATTATTTTAGCAAAGTCAAACAGTAACTATCTCCCCAATCAGACGTTTAAAAACAGGGAAAATGTTGTGGAAAAACAGCAATGGACGAGAAGACACCTCACATCTTCAAATTAAAATGTTGTTAATCCACACAGTTTTAATGAGCTTTTGAAACGCATAAAATATTGATGTAAATAAACTGGAAGAGAAAACATTTTTAAACCCTGTCTAGTTACGTAAGGTAATATACGAGACTAGAGGGGTTCACATTTCACCTGGGGTTAACACTATTGAAACTGGCACTTGGTGCAAACTGTCAGTGTCCATGAAAACAACCTGGTACGGAAATTGCAAAACGAAATTAAAGCATAAATAGTACACATTTTAATTTATATGTGCCTATAGTCATTAATTATCAGGATAACGAAGAAAATTCCGGCGGTCTTTATAGTGTATTGTCGGAAACAAGAACGCAAGAACGTTCTTGGTAACCACAGAATATTATAGTAAATAGTACAAGAGTCGTATACTATACCGCTGACATGGGTTATGAGAGCTCCCAGTAGGCCAGCAATAATCGCTAGTAGTAATATAGCAGCTACACCCTCATAGTACTCGAAACAGAGTAACGCCGTCCTCCAAGATCATCCTCACAAATCATATATCGGCAATAATTAGTGCTAGTAAAATAGCAACCATCCTGGGGTATCATTAGGGATATTTACCTCGCTACTACCCATTTGGATATCTATCTCGGTACTACCAATTTTATAACACCCATATGGACCGTTTGGTGACGGCTCAAGCAGCGCAATTCATGCTATGATATACGATAAATGTGAACGTTCAAGAGTCACTCAGCATCGATAAAACAGCAGTATCCACAACAAAGGAACGTCCTCTGGCCTACGTCTATCCTCACAAACGCAAGTACTTTCGCTACCAACAGTAACTGTTTCCATTACCAACCGTTACCAGCACAACAGGCAGTATCCGCAACAAAGGAACGTCCTCTGGCCTACGTCTATCCTCACAAACGCAAGTACTTTCGCTACCAACAGTAACTGTTTCCATTACCAACAGTTACCAGCACAACAGGCAGTATCCGCAACAGAACAACATCCCCTCACGTCTCTCCTCATACATACTTTCGTTCGTTACCATTAGTAACTGTTCTCATTACCAACCGTTACCAGCAAAACAGGCAGTATCCGCAACAACAGAATAACATCCCCTCACGTCTCTCATACAAACAAGTAGCTACTTTCGTTCGTTACCATTTGTAACTGTTTTCATTACCAACCGTTACCAGCACAACAGGCAGTCTCGGCAACAGAACAACACCCCCCGCCCCAGTCTATCCTCGCACAAAAGCGAGCACAATTTGAGCCTCCCAGGCCCAGATTGCAGTTGCCAGCGCCAGTTCCTGAGTCGGTCCCCTGACAACTGCTAATGTTCGCCTTAATGACAGGCGAGAGCCGTCGTCTCTGTACTTTCGTCTTTGGTCTCTGTGACTTGCTGTGGCAACGACACTTGCTCGCCACAGCAGCTGTGGCAACGACACTTGCTCCCCACGGCAGCTGTGGCACGATACTTGCTCCCCACGGCAGCTGCGGCAACGATACTTTCTCCCCACTGCAGCTGTGGCAACGATACTTGCTCCCCACGGCAGCTGTGGCAACGACACTTGGATGCCACAGCAGCTGTGGCAACGACACTTGCTCCCCACGGCAGCTGTGGCAACGATACTTGCTCCCCACGGCAGCTGTGGCAACGATACTTGCTCCCCACGGCAGCTGTGGCAAAGACACTTGCTTGCCACAGCAGCTGTGGCAACGACACTTGCTCCCCACGGCAGCTGTGGCAACGATACTTGCTTGACACAGCAGCTGTGGCAACGACACTTGCTCGCCACGGCAGTTGTGGCAACGACACTTGCTCCCCACGGTAGCTGTGGCAACGATACTTGCTTGCCACAGCAGCTGTGGCAACGACAAATGCTCGCCACGGCAGCTGTGGCAACGACACTTGCTCGCCCCGGCAGTTGTGGCAACGACACTTGCTCGCCCCGGCAGTTGTGGCAACGACACTTGCTCGCCACGGCAGCTGTGGCAACGACACTTGCTCGCCACGGCAGTTGTGGCAACGATACTTACCGCGGTAACAGTGGCAACGACATTTGCTCGCCAGAGTAACTGTGGCAACGACACTTGCTAGCTACGGCAGCAGCGGCAACGACACTTGCCAGCTACGGCAGCAGCGGCAACGACACTTGCTCGCCACGACAGCACCGATAACAAAACATGCTTGACACGGCAACAGAGGCAACAACGCTTTTGTTAGCCACGGCAACGGCGGCAACAAAAGGCCTGCAGCACAAATTTCATGTATAGAGACGAGAGGCTTCAGAAAGCAGAAGAGGCACAAGAGACATAGCAACAATAAAATAAAATCACTAACTCTCCAAGACAAATAGCTAACTGAAAAAGAATGCGGTTCTGTTATTTTTCAACACTACATAGGTACATACCTTGAATGCAGTTACCGCCAAGCTCAATGCACGTTCGTATGCTGATATTAAAAAACTGCATTGTGTTCAGTGCGTTAATGCATTCTATCATTATTGTTACTTAATATTATAAATAAAAATAAACAAATACACTATTCGGTACATATAGGGAGATGGTACGGTACAAGTGCATGAGGTACAGCTTATCCCTAGGGATACATTAGACGCAAAGACCGGGTAATACCATCATTACAAACTATCTGCTGCATAGCAGCCCATTATTTGGTAACAATAAGCGCTGCCATTGGCTGTGTACATATTTGCCACGGCTATTACGGAGCATCTTGAGTAAGGAGTTATCAGACGATACGTGGTCGACTGCAGCCGTACGCTCCTCTGGGGCCAGCTGGCCTATATTTGCAGTACGAACCATTGCGTGCGATTTTCCTTGTACGGTGGGCCGTCAAGTCGACTTTACATTAGCTACCACTACATAGTAGCATAGCCTTAGTTTAAGCCTCTTCCAAAGAGAGAAAGAAAGAAGAAGCATAGAGAATGCCAAGAAACACGTGGAACCTCTGCACGAGTCAACGCGCATGGGAAAAGCAGCAGTAGCAGCACCGTAGGTACAGACACGTATCAATCGACAGGTAATCGAGGAGACCAAAAGAACAAAATCTTCAGAGCCAGTCCAAAATGCAAAGCATGCATTGACAATTAAATATTTCGGTAGCACTAGCGACGTCGCCAGCATGATCATTCATGCATATTTGATTTTAACTCTGCAAGGACCGAATAAAATTTCGCATTCTCGTAGGAATAGCAGTATTTGAAACGAGTTTTAGACAGAATATTGGGCCTTATAGGGTCCAGCCTTTGCGGAAGGCATACGACAGTAATCTTCGTACGAAGAGCACTAATTCAAGTGTCTTCTATTTGTCGTGTACAGGAAGTCCTCGATTTAGGCCACCATTGTTTTACAAATTTTCTTTATTTAGGTTAAAAAGTAATACTTCAGGGTAGTCGCTATCCGTTCTCTTGAATCTTGGCTAGCAAGCGTCACTAGTACGCGTCACTGACAAGCGTCACTAGTTAAGTTTCTGTTATTCCTTCAAAGTTGGAGTGAATTAGAAGTCTGACGGCTGGACAGTTTTCTGCTAATCACAAAATAACAACCAAACATTCGAACGTTTTGTGCCGCGTACGGGGAACAAAAAGAGCTACAGTGTGAACCGGGCTTTATCGAACTGGGTGAGTCATAACACTCAAGAGCAGGGAGAACATGAGAAGAAGTTAGATGCAGGGGTACAAAGATCAACACTTACAGAGCTAAAAAGAACTACATCAGCGGCAGCACCTGGGCACCTGACGCAGGTTTGCTGGCGAAACTCATCAGTACTCACCTGCTGTTTGGTACGTAGAATTACGGTACGCTCGGGCGCAGAGAACAAACCGAGGAACTGGAGGTGGGTATGGTTACAAACAACCGCTGCAGGTTGCAGCACATGCTGGCTAAACAAACGGAAACCTAAAATTCAATCATCGATGAATAACCATTTCTACCCTACCTACATCACTTAGGCATACTTCTCGGTACGGTAGAAATACTGTCCAGAATTACCTATCAGGGTAATTCACAGCATAATGAGAAGTACCCTCAACTGAGGTAATAAATTTCCAAATTTGAATTTCCTATTGTTACCATCCTGCATATAGACTATAAAATTGAATTTGATGCAGTAACTCAAGTTTCTAGAGTTTCAAAGATAATTGACTCGTTTTCCCTACGCACAACTTACATTATTTTCATTTCGGCATTTCTGCCCAACGGTCTCAAGTCGAAACGAATTGATGTGAGTACAGTGAGTCAAATTCGGCCAATGCGCTACTACTGGCAGGAAAACAAGTCGCAAAAAAATGCCAAAGGAGAAAAATAGGACAGAGTAAAAATAGACATTCGTGCGAAAGTCGGTTCTGTTCCTCCCACCCCCCACTGTCCCCACACACAAGAAGCAGGTGGAAGTTGCTAGCTCCAGTACCCAGAAAAATGGAGAACAAAAATTCAACCAGTTTCTGAATATCAATTTCTATTTTTTAGCAACAGCTACTTCTGTACGTACAATTTCGTGTCATAGGTCACTTCCTGCCATCGGCGACCACCTATCGAATTAGAAAGGGATGCATGGAAAACCTGCCAAAGTTTACAAAGAAAGAGATGCGGTCAGATAAGCAAACTCCTGTTGCAAGGAGTTCGAACTTACCCCTGCATGTGGTAAGTCCATAGGTATCCCTACAGGGATGGAGGCCGTCTAAAGTTCCTCCCGAGGGGAATATACCAATTCTATAAACGTTCTAGCCCAGGGTTGGCCAAGAAACAAGGATAGCGCAAGATGAAAACTCACTGGTAACCGACAAACATTCATTAGGCCTACACCGGCATCCTTACATATACGGGGTTGCTGAAGACGACAGCATGATGCGATACGCAATGAAATTTTTCGAAATATGTTCTCATCATAAAATGAGAAAACGATGTAGAAAGTGATGTAGGGAAATTCTGGTGAGGTGTGGCCGCACGGACATATTTCAACAAAAATAAATCAGTAAATTTACTGCTTTTGGATTACTTACCTACTCTGAAAATCTGAAAAGTGAAAGCTGTGGCTGTGGCCCAACTCGAAAGTAAAAAGATTTCTGACCTTAGGTGGCTCCGGAGAACCAGTAACGGCAAGACGTGACTCAGTTCGTAAGACGACGACTGTCTGCCGTGGGATGGTCATGGCGAATCATCACGTGGAAGGCAGGTACGTGGTACGGTAATTCATGAGATGGTTAAAAGAAATATTGTCTGACCTTGGATTGCCACGAAGAGCAGCGTGGTGCAACCGCAACTTTGGCAACAACAACCACTCCCACTACAGCCGTGGCACCAGGTCGTCGTCGCGGTCCTATAGCAGGGAGAAGAACGATTACCGCAGTACCTCGCCGCACAGAGGAAGCACTAGGACTCCCGTGTACTCAAAACATCATCAAAATAGTTAGTGAAGCTGGACCCAATACCACATGCTACATATAACCCTTTTTCATCCTTCGCATCCCAAGAGCAAATAGGTACGTGCACCAGAAATTGGTGACGCCTAGCCCTTTACCATCCGCTACGCTTGGTCCTGTGCCATTATTTGTGATCCTAAGAACACATACGTTGGTAGCTACATCAGGACAGTTAGTAACGCTTGATCCTATGCCACTTGCATAACGCCTGTTGCACATAATAATTTTTCGTGTCGTGTTTTCCTTCACAGCGTTTGAATATTCCGCTGTGACAAAACAAAAAACTGTGTGTTTACCAAAAGATGTTCTGAAATGGCAGTCTGCATGTCAGCTGGCTAGCAAGTATTTACTATTCAAAAAGTGTCCAAAGACTCCTACAATTTGAAGTGACTAACAGCACAGAAAGCTCTGATGGCCGTGCACGGTCAAGTTGTGAAGAGGACGGAACATTTCATTCGAAGGCAGTGAAGAGAAAACGCAAGGCAAAGGACTGCTATCTGCAGCGGGCTTTAGACATCAATTTTCGTACGGAAAGTGCAACAGAAAATGGGATAAAAGGGTCTTCTGTTGTTGTTGGTTGCCATCGTCAGGGTCCACCGTTGCCAGCAAGGGGAGGTGGCTCCGGAGGGAGCCTAGGTAGACGGGGAGAAAGTTGAGGAGAGGAAGAGAAGCGAGGAAACGCGCAGCTCCAAGCGGGTCCAGCCAGAGATTGCTCACAGAAAGATCAGTCGGGTGACTATTATTATAATGAGGGATTTTCCACCGTATTAGATATAAAAACGATATAACAGCGATTCAATTTTGTATAATATAGTTTAGAAGTTGAGTCGAACTCAGATGAGCTCTTTTAGCATAATCTCGGCCAGGTGCACCATGTCTGGCGGGAAATACGGCCCGAGCATTTCTAATCCTCCACTGCTCAGCCGAACGTAATCGCTCAGCCATGCGGCGCAGGAAAAGAAACGAAGACAGGAGAAAGCGAACACTCGTGCGGGGGGTCCCTTCCGTGGCCCACACGGGAACAGATAGGATTTCTATGGGATGGGTCGCTTACCACCATTCGACGGCCGTGGGCAGGATGATGTACCCGCGAAGCGCTGAGGAGATACTGCTTCGACAGCAAACCTTAACTGTCTCCAACTGGTACGGTCGAGGTCTCTTGTTGGAGGTGATGTGCTGAAGCCATGCAGTGGGATCCGGTGACTATGCGCAGGGCTGCATTCTGTACTGTCTGTAGCTTACTCACGGCGGTTCAAGAGACATTAGGGAGCCTAACCGGCGCGGCGTATAGCATGACGCTTCTGATGAGGGCACGATAAGTCAATAGTAAAGTCTCTTTCTGATGTCCCTACCTAGCGCCGGCAAGAATCTTCAGGCGGGAGCAGCAGCTGTCGCAAACATACTCTACGTGAGCAGCAAAAGTAAGGTGTGGGTCAAAGACCATGCCCAAGATTTTCTGGTTGCGCTCCAGGGTGAGGTCCAACGCACCCATCTTGATTGCTGGGTCAGACTTGGATTGGTGAAAGTCTGACGTAAACAATGTGAAATGGGTCTTGGAGTGCGAGACGGCTAAGGCTATCTCTCCAGCCCACCTCACAATTGTCGAAGCATGGCGTGATAAGCTCGTCGCTGAATCCGGGACGCGAGTAGCAGAGTCGTCCGCGTAAGAAGAGGTGGCGTCATCAACCTAGGGGAAGTCATTGACACAGTAGTTAAAGAGGAGCGGCGAGATCACCGAACCCGGGGGGACTCCTGCGCGCATGGGACGGAAAGGCAACCTTTTGCCAGCCCATAGCCAGGAGGCGCAGCGCCCACGTAGGTAAGCAGAGATCCACCTAATGAGGTTGTAAGGTAAGCCTGATCGCGTGATCTTAGTTAGCAGGTGGTGGTGGGAGACAGTATCAAAGGCCTTGGAGAAGTCCACTGTTAAAGCTATCGACCGGGTGGGGGGACTGATGTTGATTGAATTCTTGTACAACATGTTGGACTAGGGGAAGGAGGGCTGAAGTGGTCGACCGCACAGTGCGGAAACCGTGTTGTGAGTCAGACACTTCCAAGGACTCTGCAAGAAGCGGAAGGAGCAGGAGCTAAAGGATCTTCATCACCGGACAAAGCAGGGTAGGATTTACTGTCGGAAGAATGGTTTGGCAGGTTTAGGGATGGAGATAATGTTGGCTGCCTTCAAGACGCTCGGCCTGTTAGCATGCGCCAGGAAGAGATTGAAGAGAGTGGTCAGGAACAGGAGACCGTGGGGGCCAAGATGCTTGATGTGTAGCCCAGTGTAGGGGTGTCAGTCCATCAGGGCCCACGGCCGAGGAGTTACTTGAGGCTCGGATGGCGGCACCTACTTGCTGAGGAGTAAAGAACTCCTGGTCATGGTCCAGCGGCAGCTTACGAATTCTTCTCTTAAGGGCCCGAATTTTTTTTTTAGCTCCTTGTCCAGAAGTTGGCGTGTGCCCATGAATTGTTTGTAGAAGCCTGTGGATACTTCACGGGCAGGAGTGCCATCGAAGGTGATGGGCTGGTTTAGGGCGGCAGATTCAAGTTTGCCCGACAAGCTACGGAGAAGATTACACAGTCAGGAGGGATCAGATCCACGATTCCACCGTTCGACTGTGTCGATCCACGCCTTCCTGGCACAGGCCGTCAAGGCATTCGTTGTGCAGCCTTCAAGATCTGGAAGGTTAGGGTGGTGGGGGTCTCGGGCTCGGAGCTCATCACGCTCCTGAATCAGTGCCCTGGCCACGTCCGAAAGGGCAGGAATGAAAGATAGCCGTCATCCTGCCGGGATGCAGCGCTTTGACGCCTTGAGAAGAGTACTTCTTAGGATTTCTCGCCCTGCGCACAGGAAGAGGGGAGTGGCAGCACCCGGAAGGTTCGTTCTGTGAGCTCTCCCAATCGGCCTTATTATAGTTAATGAACGTTTCTCGGGGGACACGGGAGAGGTGGTCAAGGGAGATGGTGATAGGTAGGTGGTCATTACTTAGCTTAATGCAGGTTGACCACGTGGCCGAGAGAACCAGGTATGCTGATATGATTGATAAATCGGGAGAAGACGGGCGTCCCGCCGAGGGAAGCCGCGTAAAAGTGTCTCCATTCAGAAAACATAAAAGAGGGGCACAGAGCGCTTCGAAAAGGTTTACTCCCTTGGCTGTAGCCCCACCACCGTCCGCGGTGCTATACCAGCTGAGGTGGTGAGCATTCATATCGGCAAGGATGATGAAATCATCCTCGACGGCAAAAACAGATGAGAAGTTGGTCCCGTAATTCGGAGGGCACGATGTACGGGGGGGGGGGTGTAAATGTTAATAACAAGAGGTTTCTCCATTAGCAGTTTAATACCCTGATGTTCCACGGTAGCGTCACCGGGGAACAGGCCAGAGGTGTCGCAGTTCTCATAAGAGACGGAATGCAAAACCAGTAGAGCCAGACCGCCCCCCGCGTGGGTGATCTCCCCTAATTAGGTTGTAGTTCTTGAAGGTAGGCGAGGAAACTTCGCTGGTGAGCTTTGTCTATTGGATGGCCGCGACCAGAATCTGCTCATTGGTGAGGAAGTCGTCTAGTTCGCTCCTGACGTGGCGGAGGCCATTGCAGTTGAGCTGTGAGAGGCGAACCAGGCCGCCCGCGCCCAAAGTGGGGCCGGCGGCAGAGGCTGGCTCGGTGCCAGTCGAAGTGGTCGGCTGACCCGAGATACAAACTGGACATGCTCAGTCCGGGGAGTAAGAAGAGGGCCTGGCAATCCCCGAGCAGCGCTTATGCACCCAGAGATTACAGCTGGCACAGAGAAACGCCCACCATCGAGGGACCTCGGCTGAGCAAACAGCACAAGGGCACGGACCCGGGTTGGGTTGTACGTCACCGCAAAGGAGAAGCAAGGAAACAAGTACCGTAGAGGAGGCACTGGCCAAGTCAAGAGGGGCAACTTCAAGCCAGCGGGAAGGGCCCTGAAAAGAAAAGGATAGCAAGTGAAACAGAGCAGGAGAGAGGGGACAATGGAGGCAAGGAGGGACCCTTCAATAGAGGGGGGAGGGGGTTGTGCCTTGTTTGGCTCATCCGGTTGCAGTCCATCGCAGAGCAGCAGGTACTCCACTTGGTCCATCGACGGCGGCTCCGCAGTCCAGATGAGGTCGGTCCACCACGTAGAGGCATGGCACGTCGGAGCCGAAGGGTCCACTTGCACCGTAAAAGGTACTTAACTTCTCCCCAACGAGGGGAGAGGGGAAACAGAGGCTGTAACTGTGACCAGTTGGAATGATCTAATAGCGAAGGGGTATATTTTGCTAGAAATTTCAACTTGATTGCAGGGTTTATCATTTTAGATTAAGTTTCAGGTACTGATACTAAATAGCACTTCCGGATGACCCTTACAGGCAGCGGCTACAGCTGTCGCTCCTTAGTCTAGGGGTTAACTCTTTCTCTTCTAAACTTGTCTGTCTAATACATTTCAAATAGTGATATACCAAAGAGAAAGTAAATTAATTCACGTTAGGAAGGGCGGGCAAATTAGACTAGTGTTTAAAAAAGTTTTCAAAGTCATTTCACAAACTGCAACACTGGATCACCCCACTGAACATATGCTCGGTACCTAATATCCGATTTTTTCGTAGTTACGTGATTGAACGGAACAGATGTAACAGCCCACAATGGCCAGGCTACTTTTTTGCCATACTGATCATCCATTACCCTTATATATGGATCCATTACACGACTGATAAAGACTGTGCTTTAGTCAATGAGAGTCATGACTTCGATGAACGATAGATTCAGCTCCGTCGCTATCTCCCCACTCTGTTCGGGCATTCAGTTCGTAATACTATTTTACATACCAACAGCTTATCTCATGAACATGGAGGTAGAAAACATCAAGCAGTTCCCCAGCACTGATGTTCTCAAGGACTTTCTTTCGAACCTTGCCATCCGTTCAGTGGCGACTCGCGCTTCGCCACTCCGCAACTAGAGCGGCTACTACTGCCACTACGTGCTATCGATATTATGAAACACGGCAAGTTTTTTTCGTTTTATTGCTTACGAGAATTGTAAGCATAGGAACCTAATGAACAAACCTGTCAGCAGCCATCCTCTATTTACCGAAAGTAGTTGAATTTTGTACGAAACCGTGTAGCACCCCAACTATTACTGCATGCAGCCACCACCGAATTTACTAACAAATACTCAAATGACAGAAGGCGTTGCACCAAACAACCCAGAGGAAGCCGCACACCAGTACCTGCAGAGAAGGATGTCCTCCCAGCTCCAGCAAGGTCTTCACCACACCGACGTGCCCTTTGTTGACAGCGACGTGCAGGGGCGTCTGGCGTCGCTTGCTGCGGGCGTTCAGGTCCGCACCAGCGGCAGCCAGCATCTGGGCCACGGCGGGCTCGTCTCCATAAGCGGCGTGGTGTATGGCGCGGTCGCCGTCTTTATCCTGACAGTAC
>LQNS02277100.1:906015-916566 GCA_001587735.2 Parhyale hawaiensis
AACTCGCTCACCATGGCAGCTGTGGCAACGACACTTGCTCGCCATGGCAGCTGTGGCAACGACACTTGCTCGCCACGGCAGTTGTGGCAACGATACTTGCTCGCCATGCCAGTTGTGGCAACGACACTTGCTCGCCATGACAGCTGTGGCAACGATACTTGCTCGCCACGGCAGTTGTGGCAACGATATTTGCTCGCCATGGCAGCTGTGGCAACGACACTTGCTCGCAACGGCAGCTGTGGCAACGATACTTGCTCGCCATGGCAGCTGTGGCAACGACACTTGCTCGCCACGGCAGCTGTGGCAACGACACTTGCTCGCCACGCCAGTTGTGGCAACGATACTTGCTCGCCACGGCAGCTGTGGCAACGACACTTGCTCGCCATGACAGCTGTGACAACGATACTTGCTCGCCACGGCAGCTGTGGCAACGACACTTGCTCGCCATGGCAGCTGTGGCAACGACACTTGCTCGCCATGGCAGCTGTGGCAACGATACTTGCTCGGCACGGCAGCTGTGGCAGCGAACTTGCTCACCATGGCAGCTGTGGCAACGATACTTGCTCGCCACGGCAGCTGTGGCAACGATACTTGCTCGCCATGGCGGCTGTGGCAACGATACTTGCTTGCCATGGCAGCTGTGGCAACGATACTTGCTCGCCATGGCAGCTGTGGCAACGATACTTGCTCGCCATGGCAGCTGTGACAACGACACTTGCTCGCCATGGCAACGATACTTAGCCTGCTCACAACGGCAACAGTGGCAACGACACTTGCTCACCACGACAGCATCGATAACAAAACATGCTTGACACGGCAACAGAGGCAACGACGCTTTTATTAGCCACGGCAACGGCGGCAACAAAAACCAGGCCTGCAGCACAAATTTCATGTATAGAGACGAGAGGCTTCAGAAAGCAGAAGAGGCACAAGAGACATAGCAATAAAATACCGAAATAAAATAAAATCACCGTCTCTTGTACAAATAACTGAAAAAGAATGCGGTTTTGTTATTTTTTAACACTCATACACAGCTTGAGAATGCAGTTACCGACAAGCTCAATGCACGTTCGTATGCTGATATTAAAAAACTGCATTGTGTTCAGTGCATTAATGCATTCTATCATTATTATTACTTAATATTATAAACTAGAGCAATCTGAGAGCGCATACCTCCGCCAAGCAAGGCAACGGTAGCAAAAAATTCAAATTGGCTCTGAAACCATAATTTTCTTTGTATTAACTCCAAAATCGAATCACTTGTGTCTTTTGATAGTAATAACAGCCTGTGCAAGTTTCTTGAAGATCCGTTCATAACTTTTGAGTTATACTGCTAACAAACGTTATGACAAACATGAGTCAAACATACAAGCGAAAGAACCGATCTGCACCAAAATTTGAACATTCATGTCTTTTAACATTACTAACAACCCCTATGAATTTCACAAAGATTCATTTATTATTTTTTGAGTTATTGTGCTAACAAGCATAAAATTAGAAAGTGACACACGAACGAACTAACGGATCATTACCAAAATTTGGTCATTTACTCTTTGTTATATACCAAACAACTCATGTTAATTTCATCAAAATCCATCCATAACTTTTTGAGTTATGGCATCAAGTAAAATGAGGCAGACAAACAAACAAACGGATGGACATATCTTCACCAAAAGTTAATCATCTGTTCCTCCTAACATACCTAACAACCCCTGTAAATTTCATCTAAATCGGTTCTTTACTTTTTGAGTTATCTTGGTGACAGACAGACAGGCAAACACGACGAAAACATAACCTCCTTGGCGGAGGTAATAAAAAATAAACAAATACACTATTCGGTACATATAGGGAGATGGTACTGTACAAGTGCATGAGGTACAGCTTATCCCTAGGGATACATTAGACGCAAAGACCAGGTAATACCATCATTACAAACTATCTGCTGCATAGCAGCCCATTGTTTGGCCAATGTTTGGTAACAGTATGCGCTGCCATTGGCAGTGTACATGTTTGCCACGGCTATTACGGAGCATATTGATTAAGGAGTTATCAGACGATCTGTGGTCGACTGTAGCCGTACGCTCCTCTAGGGCCAGCTGGCCTATATTTGCAGTACGAACCAGTGTGTGCGATTTTCCTAGTACGGAGGGCCGTCAAGTCGACCTTACATTAGCTACCAGTACGTAGTAGCATAGCCTTAGTTTCAGCATCTTTCAAAGAGAAGAAGAAAGAAGAAGCATAGAGAATGCCAAGAAACACGCGGAACCCCTGCACGAGTCAACGTACATGGGAACAGCAGCAGCAGCAGCAACACCGTAGGTACAGACACGCACACTCATCGACAGGTAATCGAGGAAACAAAAAGAACAAAATCTTCAGAGCCCGTCCAAAATGGAAAGCATGCATTGACAATTAAATATTTCGGTAGCACTAGCGACGTCGCCAGCATGCAGCATGATCATTCATGCATATTTGATTTTAACTTTCAAGGACAGACTAAAATTTCGAATTCTCGTAAGAATAGCAGTATTTGAAACGAGTTTTAGACAGGATATTGGGCCTTATAGAGTCAAGCCTTTGCGGAAGGCATACAACAGTAATCTTCGTACGAAGAGCACTAATTAAAGTGTCTTCTATTTATCGTGTACAGGAATCCTCGATTTAGGCCACCATTGTTTTACAAATTATCTTTATTTAGGCTAAAAAGTAATACTTCAGGGTAGTCGCTATCCGTTCTCTTGAATCGTTGGCTAGCAAGCGTCACTAGTTAAGTTTCTGTTATCTCTTCAAAGTTGGAGAGGATTAGAACTCTGACGGCTGGACAGTTTTCTGCTAATCACAAAATAACAACCAAACATTCGGACGCTTTGTGCCGCGTACGGGGAACAAAAAGAGCTACAGTGTGAACCGGGCTTTATCGAACTGGGTAGTCCTAACACCCAAGAGCAGGGAGAACATGAGAAGAAGTTAGATGCAGGGGTACAAAAATCAACACTTACAGAGCTAAAAAGAACTACATCAGCGGCAGCATCGGGGCACCTGACCCAGGTTTGTTGACGTAGTAACTCATCAGTACTCACTTGCTGTTGGTACGTGGAATTACGGTACGCTCGGGCGCAGAGAACAAACCGAGGAAGTGGAGGTGGGTATGGTTATAAACAACCGCTGCAGGTTACGGCACATGCTAGCTAAATAAACGGAAACCTAAAATTCAATCATCGATGAATAACCATTTCTACCCTACCTAAAACAATTAGGCATACATCTCAGTACGGTAGAAATACTGTCCAGAATTACCTATCAGGGTAATTTACAGCATAATTAAAAGTACCATCGGCTGAGGTAATAAATTTCTGAATTTGAATTTCCTATTGTTACCAGCCAGCATATTGACTATAGGATTAAATTTGATGCAGTATCTCAAGTTTCTAGGGTTTCAAAGATAATTGATTCCTTTTCCCTACGCACATCTTACATTATTTTTATTTCGGCATTTCTGCCCAATGGTCTGAAGTCGAAAGGAACCGATGTGAGTACAGTGAGTCAAGTTCGGCCAATGCGCTACTACTGGCAGGAAAACAAGACGAAAAGAAATGCCATAGGAGAAAAATAGACATTCGTGCGAAAGTTGGTTCTGTTCCGACCCCCCACTGCCCCCACACACGAGAAGCAGGTGGAAGTTGCTAGCTCCAGGGCCCACAAAAAACAACAAAAAAAAGAACGCAGAACAAAACTTCAACCATTATCTGAACATCAATTTCTATTTTCTAGCAACAGCTACTTCTGTACGTACAATTTCGTGTCATAGGTCACTTACTGTCATCGGCAACCACCTCTCCAAATAGAAAGGGATGCATGGAAGCCCTGCCAAAGTTTACAAGAAAGAGCTGAGGCCATATAAGCAAACCCCTCTTGTAAGGAGCTCGAATTTACCCCTGCATGTGATAAGTCCATAGGTATCCCTACAGGGATGGAGGCCGTCAAAAGTTCCTCCCGAGGGGAATATACCGATTCTAGAAATAGTTCTAGCCCAGGGTTGGACGAGAACACGGATAGCGCAAGATTAGAAAACTCACTGGTAACCGACAAAAATTCATTAGGCCTACACCGGCATCCTTACATATGCGGGGTCGCTAAAGACGACAGCATGATGCGATACGCAATGAAATTTTTCGAAAGCTGTTCTCATCATAAAATGAGAAAACGATGTAAAAGGTGATGTAGGGATATTCTGATGAGGTGTGGCCGCACGGAGATATTTCAACAAAAATAAATCAGTAAATTTACTGCTTTGGGATTACTTACCTACTCTGAAAATCTGAAAAGTGAAAGCTGTGGCTGTGGCCCAACTCGAAAGTAAAAAGATTTCTGACTTTAGGTGACTCCGCAGAACCAGCAACTGCAAGACGTGACTCAGTTCGTAAGACGACAACAGTCTGCCGTGGGATGGTCACGGCGAATCATCACGTGGAAGGCAGGTACGTGGTACGGTAATTCATGATATGGTTAAAAGAAATATTGTCTGACCTTGGATTGCCACGAAGAGCAGCCACCACGTCCCGCAACTTTGGCAACAACAACCACTCCCACTACAGCCGTGGCACCAGGTCGTCGTCGCGGTCCTATAGCAGGGAGAAGAACGATTACCGCAGTACCTCGCCGCACAGAGGAAGCACTAGGACTCCCTACATGAGTTGGTACATCAAAATAGTAAAGCTGGACACAATACCACCTGCTACATATGACCCTTTGGCATCCTTCGCATCCCAAGAGCAAATAAGTACGTACACCAGAAATTGGTAACGCCTAGCCCTTTACCATCCGCTACGCTTTGGTTCTGTGCCATTATTTGTGATCCTAAGAACACATACGTTGGTAGCTACATCAGGATACTTAGTAACGCTTGATCCTTTGCCTTTTGCATAACGCCTGTTGCTCATAATATTTTTCGTATCGTATTTTCCTTCACAGCGTTAGAATGTTTCGTTGTGACAAAGCAAAAAAACTGTGTGTTTACCAAAAGATGTACTGAAATGGCAGTCTTCATGTCAGCTGACTAGCAAGTATTTACTATTCAAAAAGTGTCCAAAGACTCCTCAAATTTGAAGTGACTAACAGCACAGAAAGCTCTCATGGCCGTGCACGGTTAAGTTGTGAAGAGGACAGAACATTTCATAAGAAGGCAGTGAAGAGAAAACGCAAGGCAAAGGACTGCTATCTCCAGCGGGCTTTAGGCACCAATTTTCGTACGGAAAGTGTTACTGAAAATGGGATAAAAGGGTCTACTGTTGTTGTTGGTTGCCATCGTCAGGATCCACCATTGCCAGCAAGGGGAGGTGGCTCCGGAAGAGGCCTAGGCAGAGGGGGAGAAAGTCGAAGAGAGGAAGAGAAGCGAGGAAACGCGCAGCCCCAAGCGGGTCCAGCCAGAGACTGCTCGCAGAAAGATCAGTCGGGTGACTATTATTATTGTAATGAGGGTTTTTCCAACGTATTAGCTACGAAGACTATTTAACAGCGGTCCAATTTTGTATAATATAGTTTAGAAGTTGAGTCGAACTCAGATGAGCTCTTTTAGTACAATCTCGGCCAGGCGCACCATGTCTGGCAGGAAGTACGGCGCGAGCATTTCTAACCCTACACTGCTCGGCCGAATGTAATTCGCTCAGCCATGCGGCGCAGGAAAAGAGACAAAAAACGAAAAAAGAAGACAGAAGAAAGCGAACACTCGTGCGGGGGTCTCTTCCGTGGCCCCCCCACACGGGAACAGATAGGAGTCCCATGGCATGGGTCGCTTACCATCATTCGGCGGCCCACTTCGCGGAACAGAAGGGGAAATATACAGGACCTAACTCTACAAAACTAACCTTGACAGCAGGAACTGCGGCCATATGCTACATCCCCTGCGGAGAAGGCACTCGGGACCCTTGGGTGCGTGATGCCCAAACATATTGTGGCAGAGAGAGGGCCTGCTAGAATATGCCCCTGAGGGCAGTCGGGTGACTAGAGCACGAGAATAGGTCGCGAACAGACTGTTCGTCCAGTCCGCGCAGTTGACAGAAGGGATCAGCGATCCGTCCTACTCCCAACTTACAATCCGCCAAGACCGAGCAGTGGCCAGAGCGTAGCTGGGAGAGGGTAGTTCGGAAGCATCTGGGGAGTAGAGAATCCTCTGCAAAGAGAAGCGGACATTGATAGCCCAGAACCCTGCTAGGGGGACATGCAGCTGCTGCCATTGCGACAGCAGAGGTGTGTAAGGCACTCATGGCAGCGCGGTACTGTTCGGGCGGGAGAATCCCATCTGTGAGAAGGGGAGAGTATGCCGAATACGGCGAGGGCTCGAGGGGCCAAGACAGCGCCGTGGGCAGGATGATGCACCCGCGATGCGCTAAGGAGATACTGCTTCGACAGCAACCCTAGACGGTTTAAAATTGGTACGGTCGAGGTCTCTTGGTGGAGGTGATGCACAGAAGCCATGCGGTGGGATCCGGTGACTATGCGCTGGGTTGCATTCTGCACTGCCTGCAGCTTACTCACGGCAGTTCTAGAGACATTAGGGAGCCAAACCGGGGCGGCGTAAAGCGTGACGCTTCTGATGAGGGCCCGATAAGTCAATAGTAAAATCTCTTTCTGTTGTCCCCACCTAGCGCCGGCCAGCGCGGCAAGAAGCTGCAGGAGGGAGCAGCATCTGTCGCGAACATACTTTACGTCTTTTGAGCAGCAAAAGTAAGGTGTGGGACAAAGACCACGCCCAAGATTTTCGGGTTGCTCTCCAGGGTGAGGTCCGACGCGCCCATCTTGAGTGCTGGGTCCGACTTGGATTGGTGAGAGTCTGACGTAAACAATGTGGAATGGGAGACGGCTAAGGCTCTCTTTCCAGCCCACCTCACAATTGTCGAGGAATGGCGTGATAGGCTCGTCGCTGCCTCCAGGACGCGAGTAGCTGAGGATAGGAAGGTAAAGTCGTCTACATAAGAGGAGGTGACGTCACCAACCTGGGGGAAGTCGTTGACATAGTAATTAAAGAGGAGCGGCGAGATCACCGAACCCTGGGGGACTCTGCGTGCATGGGATGGAAAGGCGACCTTTTATCAGCCCATAGGCAGGAGGCGCAGCGCCCACGTAGGTAGGCAGAGATTCACCTAATGAGGTTGTGAAGTAAGCCTGATCTTAGTTAGCAGGTGGTGGTGGTGGTGGTGGGAGACCGTATTAAAGGCCTTGGAGAAGTCTACTGTTGAAGCTATCGAAAGGTGGGGCTGATTTTAGTTGAACCCTTGTACAACATATTAGACTAGGGGAAGAAGGGCTGAAGTGGTCGACCGCACAGAGCGGAACCCGGGTTGGGAGTCAAGACACTTAGAAGGACTCCGCAAGAAGGGGAAGGAGCAGGAGCTCCAGGATCTTCACCACCGGACAAAGCAGGGAAATCGGACGGTAGGATTTACTGTCGGAGAGTGGTTTGCCAGGTTTAGGGATGGAGATAATGTTGGCTGCCTTCCAGACGCTCGGCATGTTAGCATGCGCCATGAAGAGATTGAAAAGAGTGGTCAGGAACAGGAGACCGTGGGGGCCAAGATAGGTACTTTATGTGTAGGGGTGTCAGTCCATCAGGGCCCACGGCCGAGGAGTTACTTGAGGCTCAGATGGCAGCACCTACTTGCTGAGGAGTAAAGAACTGGTCATGGTCCAGAGGCAGCTTACGAATTATTATTATTATCTTCAGGGTTTTCCCGCCGTAATCGATACAAGAACGATATAACAGAGATGTATTCATTCGCCATTGATGGCGTTAGTATTCAAGGAATAGTCAAAATATTAAATATAGAATTGCAAGGTTAAATAGTGTCTTTCGATAATGTGGCAGAGTCGGTTGGTTTTTACGATTGGATTGAGGTTTCAGTCATTCAAAGATAGTATAGTAAGTCTATGCTGGAGACGAAAGAATATAAAGGGCATCGGAAGGCCGTTAGGTTATCAGAGAAGAAGTCCTTGATATTGTCAGCATGAGCGCCGAAGTACTGTCAAATTGAAGGCAAGCCACTAGAATGTGCTTGATAGTAAGGGGAAGATTACAATGCTGGTAATCTGGTAGGGGATCGTTGCTCATCAGATATGCTTGGGTTAAGTGGGAGTGACCCACGCGCAGTCTCACCAAACAGACGTCCCATCGTCTGTTGGTACTTTGGGCACTATGAGAAGTAAATATCGATGGCTGAATTTCTCTGAGTTTATTGTCTGGATCCTTGGTAGTCCATTCCGTCCCTCAAGCCTCTTGGACTAGTTTCTTGTAGTACCATTTGTCGTCACTACGTGGGATTGGTGTGAGGTTTAGGGGCTCATTGAGAGCAGTTTTTGCAGCTTGGTCAGCTAGTTCATTTCCTGGGACTCCACAGTGACTGGGAACCCAGCAGAGAGAAAATTTCTTGGGGCTAGTTGCGATCCGTCTTTGGATTTGCACAACAAGTGGATGAGCTGGATTATACAGGGTGATGCTCTGTATTGCACTATGAGAGTTAGTTACTATAACTACATTCATATGTAGCAGCTGTTTAGCATAGTATAAGAGATTATAAATGACATACAGCTCAGCTGTATATGAAGAAGCTACGCTTTGTATACAGCAAGCGTGCTGATGCAATGCATGAACATATGCATATGACACTGCGTCATTAGATTTAGAGCCGTCAGTATAAATGCTTGCGAGATAGCTACTGGTGGGATCTCGCGTGATCAAGGTAGAGGTTCTTGATGTTTTGGGAGGCCAAGTCCCTTTTTCGGGCATTAATAGGTTTCTCACATGCGGCTATATCTGGAATGAGCCAGGGGGGGGGGGGTTCTGGGTTTGTGGATTCCGGAAGAAAGAGTTCCGGTACTATATTTAAATTATTTCGTATTGTTATTATTCGTGGATAGAATCCTCGAGATCTTGAGGAATTTTCAGTGATAAGATCACCATTGATTTTAATATTTTTGCATCGCTGGGGGTGACTGAAATTCACCCGCTGTCTAGCATATTAGCTTAAGCATTTAAATTGTCGGGCGTATTTGAGGGGAAGCATTCCTGTTTCAGCATGTAGGCTTCGTCAAGGGGAAATTTTTAACAGACCGGTAGCTATCCTCAATCCAAGATGTTACTGGATCCAGTAGCATAAGGGTTGTTTTGGATGCGGAAGAATATGCTTCTACACCGTAATCGAGCTGAGGTTTAACCAGCATCGTTTAAAGTCGGAGAAGAGAGCATCGGTCTGCTCCCCGGTCCGTTGACGTTAAATGCTTAAGACATATAGAGTCTTCATGCATTTTTTCTTCAAGTATGTGTGGTAACCAAGGAGCTTCTAATATGAGGAGCAAGCCCAAGCACTCTATGGGCGAGTAAACACATGGCTTTGTTACGTGATCGAAGCCGGCGTTTGGAGTCCTTAAAGTGGCTGAAATGGCAGTGGTCAGCACATATAATTAAGGAAGATACAGATAGGCAGTTCTTCAATATTTTTTGCAAAGACAATCGTGTCTGAAGATGTATATCCCAGTGCTCACCCTGTTACTTTCATCATCAGATGGTATACAGGATACAAGTTTCCTTTACATAATTCCATCCGCTCGTAATTTCGTCGATGGTTAATGGCTATAAAAATTTGAGCTCAGGACTCCTTCCTATATAGGTTGCGTGAGGCAGTGCCGCTCTCCGATTGGATAAGCCACTCAGCCAATTTAAGGGAAAAGTTTACTAGCTACGCTCCCGTAGGATAAATAGAGAGGGTGCGCTCCTCTCTATTAGAACCTCCTTGGTAGTAATCAAGTTAATGATTTGTCTAGGGTAACCCTAGATATTTACATTGTTCTACATTCAATATAGCGCCATTGTAGTCATGACTTCGATGAACGATAGATTGAGCTACGTCGCTATCTCTCCACTCTGTTGGGGCATTCAGCTCGTTACACTACTTTACGTACTAACAGCTTACCTCATGAACATGGAGGTAGAAAACATCAAGCAGTTCCCCAGCACTGATGTTTTCAAGGAATTTCTTTCGAACCTTCCCATCTGTTCAGTGGCGACTCGCGCTTCGCCACTCCGCAACTAGAGCGGCTACAACTGCCCCTAAGTGCTATCGATATTATGAAACACGGCAAGTTTTTTTATTTCGTTTTATTGCTTACGAGAATTGTCAGCATACCTAATGAACAAACCCGTCAGCAGCTATCCTCTATTTTATCAGAAGTAGTTCAATTTTGTATGAAACCGTGTAGCACCCCAACTATTACTGCATGCAGCCCCCACCGAATTTACTAACAAATGCTCAAATTACAGAAGGCGTCGCACCAAATAACCCAGAAGAAGCCGCACACCAGTACCTGCAGAGAAGGATGTCCGCCCAGCTCCAGTAAGGTCTTCACCACACCGACGTGCCCTTTGTTAACAGCGACGTGCAGGGGCGTCTGGCGTCGCTTGCTGCGGGCGTTCAGGTCCGCACCAGCGGCAGCCAGCATCTGGGCCACGGCGGGCTCGTCTCCATAAGCGGCGTGGTGTATGGCGCGGTCGCCGTCTTTATC
>LQNS02277100.1:963518-996164 GCA_001587735.2 Parhyale hawaiensis
CCATTTGTTATCAGCCCCACTTGGTGCGTGGAGTGGGCAGTCAATTATCGCGTAGTCTCTGGCTTAGGATAGCTCTGTAACACCATTGAAAGTATTCTTTGTGTAGGGCGCACAGATAATGAGCTTAGGATAACGTAGCAGTCATTACTCAAGACTTCCTTCATGTAAAGCGACCTAACAGTGTGCTTAGGATAACTCTGTAACACCATTCAGGACATCCTTTATTAACATGTTATACTTGGACTGCTCAATTGAAAAGACGGCAGCCTATGCCAATTTTTTCTGTTAAACACATGGAATTGACTGTTGGTTTTGCAACGCGTTACGATTCGTGGAACTTGCAAAACCACTAAGTATTCAGAGCGATTTATCAATATTAGATGCAAGGCACATTAAAAATAACGAAAACATGATTAGTATATTGGAAATTAGAAAGTGTATGGCAGTTATCGTTAACGTAGAAACTACCAGGATTTACTCAGCTTTGTGTTGCAATTGTTAGACTTGCATGGGCAGTAGATGATAACGAAAATGCGGTAGCGCTTTGGGTAGTCTCCAAGGATTAAAAGGATGCAACTGTACTGTATATCTCACAGTGAAATTCATTAGTATAATAAGATGATTGCATTATCATTCAGTTGTAACCCTGTCGCGCCTGAAAACCTGTACTTACGAAAAAAAAATTTTCAACTGTTTAATACGAAAAGGTCAGATGTGTATGTGTCCGTACAAGACCCACAGTTGTCAAGTGTTTATGGATTATTCGCAACAAATTAGAAAATGTTTCTAAAGAGCAGCAAAACCCTTAAAAAGGATTATAGTGCTTCATGCTGGTTACAATAAATCATGTGTTAATGTGCTTATTGGAAAAGATTAAAGTAACCTACGTTTTGACTGGTTGCTATAAAGCAATAGTTCACAGAGGCTCAAAATGTGAGCCCCGGCTACGCTCTGGGGATGGGCCTGTTGGTCCGGCTACTGCCAGTTATCTAAGCTCCTGTATGAATGCCATCGCCGGTTACAAGGAAACAACACTACACTGCTGTTGAAAAGGATGAATTCTGAATGGGTCTGGACGGACATCAGGCGCGAGAGGGTTCATTAAAGGTTTACACTATATAACAGGGAATGTAGCTAATTATATACGGGAAGACCCTCTGACAGAGGCACGCAAGTCATTTATACAAATAATAAAGGCCTATATAAGTTTCTATTAACTACTAACTCGCTGAGACCAACCTCCCTGTATCCCTTACTGTACAGAACTGGGCTCAGCACTCTTGAGATCTCAAGGCTAATGCAGCAATGCTAGACTGTAGTACAAAGCAATCATTTAATGCATATATAGAGAATTAATGTGTAGCAATAGTGCAGGGAGGAACTAAAAGCTCACCTCAAAGTAAATTCCAGTGGATATTAATGAAAATCGCCAAAAAATTCTGAAAATTATAGATGAATTCTTTCATCGCAGAAACTTTTCTCTTGCAAGGGTTGCCCTCCATATTCTAACACGAACTTGAGAACTTCATTGTTTGCCATTGATGATACGAACTAAAAATGAAAACTAGACGTTACCAAAAGCTTTGATTTCGGTGCTATAGATAGTGCAAGAATTTTTGAGCTTGAAACAACTATTATCTTTCCGTAATAAGAATAAATTCTGAGCTCAGGAGATGCAATACCATGAGAAATTCTTGGCCGTCTCTGAAGCTAACAAAACTTTAGGGGCGGCCCCAATTTCTGTTTGGGTTAGAAGAGCAAACATTAACTGGGGAAAACTCTGATCGTTGAGCTTGACGCTTCATCACAAAATGTTAAATTTAACCTGCCAGAATTTATAGCGACTTTTAGTTCTCCAACGCCTCCCAGCAGCAGACTGACACACAGCGGACGTTAAACAAGCTAATTAGTAAAACGAAGACAACACTGAAAAGGAGTAACGTATGAAATAATTGAAAATTCCGAGGAAGCATTGATAAATTCAGCTCGGTCAAGCAGTTAGTTACAGTGCCCGATACAAACGGCTGACTGCAAAACTTAAATACATTACTAGCAAGATGCTAAAACAATTAATCAGTCATATCCAGTTGATGTTGGAGACACTGATTGAGATTTGTCTCTTAGAGGTCAACTTGTGAATCGTCTTGAAACTTCCCGGTCCGAGATAGAATCAATGTAAAAGAATCATTTACTTATAGTTTCTCACATTTCGAAACTTCCCAGGCCGACGCATCATGTATATTTACTTTCAGTATCTTTTGTTAGGTCAGTGGTTTCCTAAGGGGACTCAAGCGCCCCTTTGGAAGGGGGTTCTATCAACACAAGGGGGAGGGGGGTAGAGAGCGACGGGGTTGTAGCAACAGCAAATTGCTACAAGAGAAATACCAAATAAAAATAAGTGGGCGATTGCTCAACTGGTAGAGAACAAGGGCTTGGAGCCCACCAGAAAGTTCAATAGGCGCCAGTCTGAAAATCTTGGAACGTTCAGAAACCGCTGAATCGGAGCCACAATGCTAGCGCACAAACATACATACACACGTACAATATAATCAACAAACAAGGCAATTAAATGTAATGACTTTTTCTTTGGTTGTCTAACTGAACTTTTCAGCAGAAGACAAATAATCATAACACAGTCACAATTTAGAAGAAACTACAGTACAATCATGTACAGACTTATGATTAACATGTAAACAATCATATATATGCCAATAGTTTATCCCAATAATCAAAAAATTTCAAAACAAATCTAGTTTACAACAATAACTTTTTTAAAACTAATTTGTTTTATAAATAATACCATTTTCAGATACCCTCTCAACAAGAATTTGTATGGGTACATCATCAAAGCCATTAGTGCTTTTGACCTACGCTTACTGTTTTAGCAAGATTTTTTCAATGTTACAATCAAAAGAAAGTTTCCCATGATTCATTTCATACAACCAATCACAATTTTTGGTTCACCCCGAAGCTTCAAAGAGGAATAATTTTTAATTGAAGATTAAAGTGGAGATTGTCAACATGTGATTGTTACGTCATAAATATTTTATTTCATAACTGAGCTGGTTAGAATATTCTGGCGTTGATAAATTCTAAATAAAAATAATAACTTGTATTAATATCTATATGACTACATTTAAATACCGAAACGATGGTGGTTTCATCGTCTACAANAAATATTTTATTTCATAACTGAGCTGGTTAGAATATTCTGGCGTTGATAAATTCTAAATAAAAATAATAACTTGTATTAATATCTATATGACTACATTTAAATACCGAAACGATGGTGGTTTCATCGTCTACAAAATTGAAACATTTTAGAGTTCGACTGGGTCTATTAATTAATACTTTAGCATTTTAATTCAAGAGCTTTCAGTTCCTGAAATCAAATAAATCTGAATTATACATGCTAGTGAAGACATGCTATACATCGTGCAGTATATAGACGTTTGTCCAGAGGGGTCGGCAGTGAATAAAGTGTATAGGTAGGTACCATGATTTGAAGATTGGTTACGGAGCACTTTTCCAATTAAAGTTGAGACTAAACAAAAATAAGGGTCAAGGACGATTTTTGTGTCAGCTCAACCTAAATTAAATTCAAGGTATATGTGCCCTGAAAGCAGGTTGCTCAGTTTACTAAATTATTTAATTTTGCAATTGGATCACCGTACACAAATACAAAATGTAAAAAACGTAATGAATGTTGAGTTAATAAACCGGAAAACCAATAAATCCTTCACTAAATTAACTTTATGCAACAGCAGAATAGAACAAATCCCGGAATGTACGCTCAACTACTGAAAATGAAAACCAACCAAACTCATGAAAATTGAGTTTACGTATTATTGGAATAGTAAAGTTACGCATATAGCGTATATTTTCTAAAAAGGGATCGACAAGCACTGTTTAGTTCTTTGGAATCTAGGCAGATAACAAGAAACATCGGTCCAACCGGTAATTACTTTTTCGCCCTCGGAACTTTGGCGGCGAATGAACCAACGATGTTACCGGGAGGGTCGTAGTTGCAGACAACGTAGAGTTTGCCACTCCTGGCGTTTCTAGCTTGTCCGACACCAAGTTTCTTGCTGTCTTCCCACACGACTTGGGTGAAGTGGCCTGTTGTCAGGGACAAAAATGGAAATAGCGTAATTAAGGTGACAGAAAGGAATGAAAGGAAAGTAATAAACGAGAGAGAGTAAACTTCTGAAATACAGCAGCAGGCAAAAACTTAATAAAACAGACTCGGGGAAAAGAAAACAGGAAAGAAAGACCGCCGGAAAATATAAAAGGCACACTGTTTCTCCCGTGATTGGATGCATTTATACGTTAAAAGCTGTTGCAATTTTATCAAAATTACAGTTAATTCATTAGACAATTTCCTGTTGGAGAAATAACCTTTTACTGTGTAAAACGATAGCAGTAATTTACCCATCCCGCACGCAGTGATGACACAACTGACGTTGAAGTATCGGCATAAATCTGGAACTGGGCTACCTAAGGGCGCAATCCAGTGGCTGACGCAATTAAGCCTTCGAGGCTTGACTTGCCCGGAACGTCAGACAGGCGCGCTGGCTTCACACCGTTGATTCAAGTTACAGGTCTTGGCCCTTTATCGGCTACCATGGAACTTCCAAAAGCAAAATTTTAGTACGTAAAATAGTTTTCAGTCGGCCCAACATAATCGGGTTGCTTATAACACCTGCAACACTTAAAAAGTGACTAAGCCAAAGTTCCTATATGGAGTTCCGGATAAGTCAAGTCTATTGGGCTTAGCTTTGATTGACTCAGACGAGCCTATCTAATGCGTCCTATGTCAATACCATATAAAACTTGACCCAAAATGGGAAATCTAACGCTCAGGAAATCCGAACATATTGAAGCTCATCAGATGAAACTATCTCAGTGGAAGTGAACCAAGCGACCGCACTTGTGTTAGTTGTTGTTGAGTTGCCTCCAAGAGGGCGGAGTTTGAACACCACCCTCTCTGACCGCACGGAGGAAATAGCGATGGCGTTTGATCCTGCAGACAAGTAGTGAAGGCCCAGGTCCACGTTACCACTTAAGTGGGGCCACGCCACAATCAGACCATAGTCCGGAAGGGACAAAAAAGTGGAGGGTTTGAGTGAAGTGCAGTGGGCCACGCCGAACCCACACGACGGGACGCGCCCCTGGACACGCCCGCGCATCTCCCCCCACGCAATCCAGCAACCCACCAAGCAGGGCCCGAGCCGCCGCTCCGACCCGACGTTGCCGAATGCCCGGAACAGCAAGGCGCGCCCCGCCCAAAGGCCGCTAAAGACAGAGAAAGAAAGCAAGCGAGGACCCGGCACCGCACTGCACCACTCCTTGCTGCATTTGGGGGAATTTGCGGTCAATGCAGCAAGTTAGGTACCGTTGCAGGTCAAATTCTCAAGGAAATTGGCCATTAAGCAACAAGTAACGTTTGCTCTAGCCCTTGGGAGGTGAAGTTTGTAATATAAATTACAAGCCCATCAAGTTCCCAGGGCGTTAGCACTTGTCCAACTGTGGCGTACAAAACACAGTGCTGAACTGGCGGTGTGCCGGCCGCGCTATCGTCTCTCACGACGAAGATGTGTGCGTGTTTGTGTACGCAGATCGTGTGCGTGTGAGCGGCGTTCAAGTTGGCGCGCCGCGCTGCTCGCTGTATCGCTGATTAAGTTCTGTTAGGTTAAGTAACGTTAGATAATGTTACGTAACGTTGGGTAAGGCTAGAAAGGTTAGATTGGGTTAGGTTGGGTAAGGTTAGGCTAGGTTAGAAGGTTAGGTAAGGAGGTAAGGTTAGGTTACGTAAGGGTAGGTTAGGTTAGGCTAGGTTTGCCTAGGTAGTGTTTACTTTAGTGGTGGCGCGCGCAGGGAAGCTTACGTGAACGCAAAATCGTCGTGAGAGACGATAGTGCCTCCCGGCCATGCCCCAATTGAGCTAATATCACGTTCAATAACTGAACTTAACGAATTAAGCCCGTAATAAGAAAATTTTCAAGCTTACCACAATTGTCAATATACGGATATTGTCCGCTATCGGGTATAGTGAGGGTTGTGTACTGAACTTTATACGGGAAATTGGGCACATGGGTCGCGTATATAAACGTCCTACGGATCACCAGCTAAATTTTCCTCGCGTACAAATAGGTACGTTTTATAGATTACCAGTTGTTAGCTTTTTCTCGTGAATATATACGTCCTACGGGTTACCAGCTGGCTTTTCTCGCGTATATATACAATATCTGTCTCCTACTAGCATAAGTACTTAATAAACTGAAAACACTGCATTTATATATAATCCGGAAAACGCGTTAATTTTGTACGGTTTGTTTGTGATACGGTAGCTCCTTCAGAAAATTTACCTTCCTAATATCACTGCTCAACAAACATTTTCCGGCTGAAATTCTTCCAACTGTATCTTTTTCATAAGCTTTACTTTGTGATGTCAAATTTGAAGACCGTTTCGTTCTATCACTTCAAGTAATCAGGTCCTGTACCTTGCATTTCATCAATGTTACTCCTGCAGAACGCCCACTGGGGCGATTTCATACAATGATAATCATACGAGAAGCCGAGAATGAATATCTAAAAAAAAAAAAAAAACACGTGCTAGCCAAGTGTCAGTTGCAGGTCAAATATTAGTGTCCACTGGTGAAGTATTAGCAATTCTTACGTGCGTTGCCAGAGGTAAAAAAAAATAATTTTCGTACGCCAGGATCTCCATTTGAGCCTTAGGGTATCTATACAATCAAAGGGATGGCACCGGGCATCAACAGACCTCTACGGGCTACGCCCGTCGCCGCAGGGTCTAGTCCCTCGTACTTGTCAACTTGCCATCGTTATCTACTAGGGTATCCAGCCATCAAAAAATGACTGAAAATAACTGTTCTGTCGTTGGCTTGATCGTCCATTAAATCAACGAAAGTTGTGCCAGCATGAGTTTGCGAGAGCAGAATTGATCTCCTATACCTACAAGAGCGCGAACATAAGTTTTAATATATTTGAAAGTCAAGCAGCACTAAGAAAATATAGCTCAATCAGAAGAATACACCGGAAATGCTCAGCTCCTGTATTGTGGAAACCAGCAGTTAAACCGTCAGGATCGTAATTTTGCAGTAATAAGAACTGAAAATGCTTTAGCCTCGGATTAGTGCAAATATCAACTGCCCGAAAAAATTTAACCAAAGATAAGCCAAATTTATTATGCAAGACGGAATGAAAATTCAATTCAAGATTAAACCTCTCATCAACCACCGTCTACAGAAGGATATCAAAAGGTACCTAGTTACGTTTCTAAGTGGAGCAGGCGCCAGGAACCAAACAATAGTTAGAGTATATTCCAGAAACAATTTTTATTACAGCATAAACTACACAATACTACACTGTCCACTCGTCGCAAGTGACGCTGATGGCAAATCAATAAAACAGAATAAAAAAAATTCCAGTCAACATAGCGGCCTGAAACTAAAAAATAAACTGTTCTTGGAGACACAAGGAATGCTTCTATTGAAAAAAAGCCACGCATGTATGGGCACTGGCCAATGGTAAATTGCAAAATTTATGTTAGCTACCTTAGGTCATTTTGGTGTCCCACGATTCAATTATCGTCGTCCATAGCTAAAATCTGACTGCAGACTTCTGTTTTGTATTGATAAACGCATTTCTTGCAACATCGGGAAGAGTTTACTTTTTCTTTCAAGTCGCTCTATTGGCTGGAAAAGATATCATAGAATTTAATCAACTCGCCATCAGCCTCACTTGCAGACTTCAGTGAGCAATCAAGTATCGAGCGGTCCATGGCTATAGTAATCTGAGATTCGAATTTCCTACTACCTCATCTTCCTCAATAGATGGATTTACGTCTATCTCATTCCTCAACATCGTGACGGCCAGAGGGGCCAACCAACCAAGTAAGAGTGCGAGCAAGCAAGCAACAACCTGCGTTCAAATATAGCGGACACTAGCAGCAGTCGGCGGAAATTCCACAGAACAAAAGCGTTTGTTTTTTCCATCTATATAAGCCTTCGGAGTAGCGCCATGCGAACAACTTGCAAAAATATATTGCAAGTCAGACTGCAGCAGCTTAAAACTGACCCCCATTGTGTCTGAGCCCGTCTCACTGATACATTATTATTTTTCTCCCATTTTATGCTGAAGGCGTACCACACAGATCATGGAGGTAACATTGAAGTGCAATGTCAGTTCTATTTCCAAGAGTACGAAAAAGCGACGAAATATCTGAATTCAAGGGGCTAAAGCTGGCTGTCGAAAGCACTCAGAGATGCTTAGCTGCTAAAGACCGTCAAAATCGGCCCGGAAGAGCATGGAGCGACTTTTCCAAGCTCTAGCCTGGAACTCAGCGTTTTTACATTCCGTTACTATATCTAGGATGCCCAATTTTTACTTATTTAATGCCGGAAGCGTACGAATGGATAGATCAAACAGAGAGCAGAATCATGTTATAAACCTTACCGCAGTGCTCTTTAGTTCTCTAGCTCGGTGACCAGTCATCAAAGCTAAGGCAGTTGGTAAAATTTACTCTTTTGGATGAATGGAATAAAGAGCTCAGGCTCGCTTCTCTTATATTTCGTCGGAGATAGTAACAACGTGACAAACAGAAAATAACAAGATTTTTATCATGCGTGCGGCTGGTTCCGTCACAGACGCAATAAAAGAGGAGGACGTCTCAGCTCTTTATCCCATTCAAACAAACAAGTAAACCTTTACTCAGGTCTAGCATTGACGACGTCCCGAGCTCGAGAGCTGGAGCACTACGGCATATGGTGTTATAGCCTTGGAGGTACAACAGGAATTATGATTTCACTTACGATTTCATTCATTCGTTCGCTGCCAGGATTAGATAAGCGAAAGTAGGGTATCCTTGATACAGTTTCAAGAGGTAATCATGCTGAGTGCCCCGCCAGAATTTGGAATTTTCAACAGTTTCTCGGAAACTTCCAAGCCAATTTTAATGCTCTTTAGAGCTTGAGCCATCTGTAAGTGTTCTCGACAGCTACTTGATTTCAGCCATTTCGTCTCTTTCTCGGACTCGCGTAAAAAAAAGCTTAAGCTGACTCCTACTATATAATACCAGTGCACCAATTGCAAACCTTTTGTTGAATAAGTCATGAAAGTATGTATATGAAAATATCTTACATTCTATCGAAAAAGTTCACAATACTCCAAATTTCACCGTGTCCACAAGGTCTACGAAGTTCACCAAGTGCACAAAAGCAACCAAGTTCACAAAGGCCCGTGACCAGGCCTTCACTAATAACCCGGGAATTCCCAGGTTCGTACCCTGGATACGGTTTGGTAAAAAAAAAGTTTGGTGCCTTGGAATTTTTTCTTCAGTATTAGATAGGGGAAAAACAAGGCTTCGGACAGACGGACGGACGGACTGACGGCTCTCTTATTATAGTATAGATTACCTCCTTGGGTTCCGTCAGTTCATACGTCTGTACGTTACGCTATCAATATGACAAACAAGAGGAAAAGACAGTATCCAAGATATGGGCTTAGGACCAAAAAGTGACTGTTTTAAGATTGTACTCCTTTCAGGCCAAAAGCTTTACTATCTAACTACGTAGCCATGATACGGATAAGGACATTAACTAACAACGAAAGCTCTGTTCTGCGAAGTTTCCACAGATCACGACAAGGATAAAGTGAAATTACCTGAAGCCAAAGACGGGGGCTCCCGTCCGAACGTGTGGTCCTTGATTTCACTGTACCAAGACTCGACTGGCTCCTTCCCATCGATGGTGTGCTTAGGGTTAGAGTTCCATTTGGCGTAGAGGTTCTCACCATACTTGTTGTTGCTCCTGTGGATCATCTGATCCTTCTTGGCGATGGTCTTGGCCCATTCTTGTGCGTACTTACTCAGCTGTAATGATATCAGAAAGAATTATAATTTTGTAGTATACTCGACGCCCCTTGACCCGTTGGGTCACCATCACCATCTTCTTTGCTATCGCAAAAAAAAAAAGGAATTCAGCTGGTCATAGACCACACGCTACTTGACAGTCCACTCTCGCCCGTGTGGGTCACCATCACCAGCCTCTATGCTTCTTAGAGGAATATTCAACACTCTGCCTGTAAGCAAGGACAAATACATGGGCAACGTAGCCCAGCTGTATTTCCCGTATCTCCTTTAAATTTAACGTAGACGCTAATGCAGCCGAGCTTAGTTCATCTTTCGTATCACAGATACAGTCAACTGAAATCTTCAACGTTCGAATATCTTCCTACCTTTAAGCGAAGAAGCTGTGTGCAAACAAGCAAGTAAATAAATAAATTAATAAATAAACAAGCAATGTTCATAGAATTTTAGTATAATAAATGTATAACAACAAAACCTAATTTATATTATTTCGGGTTATAATAGCCAGTGACAGCAACAAGCTTAAGGTAAAAAAAAAGTACCTCGTCAGATAGAGCGAGGGGGCCGACTCCATGTTTCTTGCGATAGTCATTGTGAGCTTTAAGGACGGCCTCTTCGAAATCTTCCTCTTCGTCGCTGCTGGAACTGGAGGAGCTGTCCGCTGCCGCCTTCTGCAGTTTGGCCGTCACCGCGCTCAGCCTGCTCTGCTTGTGGTCCTTGGGGAAACCTCTGTACAATTGGGAACAACAGTTATATCGCGTCCAGCAGGAAAACCTAGTCCTACTGGGATTGGACACCAAGACAGTACCGTAGTATACTGTCCTAGCAGGAAAACCTAGTCCTGCCGGGACTGAGTAAAAAGTCTCTGCCCACGGATAACACCATTGTATTATATACTACGTATAAGGAAAATATATTCATGCTGGGACTTACGGAACCCTCTGCACAATTGGAAACACAGCGGTAGTATTGAGTGCTAGCAGGAAAACCTATTTCTGCCGGGACTTCAGGATGTCTCTGTATCATTGGGTAATACGAGAGAAGCATTGTGTCCCAGCAAGAAAACCTATCTATGCTGGGACTCAGGGAAGCCACTGTGCAGTAGCTTACGTGACAGTAGTATTTTGTCGGCGTTTAGATTTCCCTGCTGGGGTGCAAGCTTGAATGACGCAAGTTAGACTAGGTCTTATTATCTACCGGCAACGAAATTGAATACTGACAGAGGTTTTGAACTGAAGATAAAACCACGTCATAGGTTTTTGTTCTCATTTCCAAAGACTGCTCTGGAACGGTCGATAGCTTGAGTTTCACTCAGTGATCTGATGAGATTATGAATTAGTCAAGAGTTGGAGCTTCAGAACAAGCAACTTGAAGAAGATTCTTTACTAATGAAAAGTTTGAAGGCTTATTTTCTAACCTGAAGGTAATTTTGGATGGTTCAATGGCTTGAATATCATATATCACCTAAAATTTATTTTGGATATGTGAAAATATGCGAATGAAAAGTTAATCTTCATTAACGCCCTCGTCTCAACCTTCGCTAATTAGCGCCTGAATCTGCTCTGAAATAAACGGCCGTGATTTTGCATAAAAAACTCACCCAACGGGAGGAACGTTGTCAGCAAATTCACCCATCCAGTTTCCTTTCGGCGAAAACAGCACGACATAATACACAGCGAGGCCTGACGCGCTGGCCGCTGAAGCGAATCCTAAGTCTTTACAGTCCTTCCAGATCATTTGGCTGAAGTGACCTGCAACGAGAACATTATTTTCACCTTGACTGAAGCAAACGAAAACAAGCAATCGATCCTGACTAAAATCACTGGTAATAAGTACGGCAAAGCACTGATGAGTTAAATTGACCCAAGACGAAAAACACAGTTTCACTCTCGATGAAACCAAAGGAAAGAAATCCTGCCTGCAATTACAGGTAATATATTCAGTAATAGGTTTCCGAACTGAACTGACCTGAGAAGAATAAAAAATAGATGCTCCTATCGATATGAGGGGAAACAGAATGTGAAAGATTTTCTTCTGAAGCACCCCAACACGAGGAACAAAAAGTAACCTTGCCTTAAGAGAAGGAAGACTAAAGTTGGTGCAAAAGTAAGATCCGATTTCCAGAACAAATGTTTCAGCCGAATTTATTAAACTTTTAGCCTCTTCTGGTAGATATAAAGCAGTAGTTTTCTGTCAAACTTTTACTTTTTTCTATCAGATTCGGTATCTAAATTTTTCCAGTAATTTATATAAAAACCTACCCACATATTTGGCAAATATAAAGGTCACGCAAGGGCATGTTTACACGACATTCATATCAAAGTGTTTAGCTTACTCATCGAAGCGTTCGAAAATTTTGGAGCGTCGTTGTCAATTTAAGTGCCAAAAAGTCGTTAAAATGTTAACCGTCACATTCGTTTCCTCTGCAAGTGTCACTAGGCAAGTAACGGATATCTCTTCAAATTTAGAGTAAACTAAAACTCAGAAAATAGGACACTTTTCTGCTATTTAATGGGAACAGTAACGCGTTCGGACAAGTGGGTAAACGAACGCATTGAAATGAATGGCGTGTGAACTTAGAAAAGTTTTGTGTTACGAATTTCATGAAGGTGCCAGTGCGGCAGCAAAATCTATTCAGAGCACCTACAGGGACAGTGTAGGTAGTGCATGGCGGAATGTATAGGAGGCGGTTTTCCAGCTCTGAAATGATTTCTCTTCAGAATAAAAGAAAAACCTATGAAAAAAATCCATTTTGAACTGTCGGAAGCCCTCGCTTCAGAAAACCCTATCATTACCACCAGGCAACTTACAGAAAAGTAATTGTAGCCCAATCGACCGTGGTTTGCCAGCTAAAACAATTTTTTTCTGGGAACTTTTAAATCGAACATTACTTTTTCATCAATCTAATATCAAGCATAAGATTTCTTTCTTAAATGACTTGAAGCAATAATGAAATTTATCTGAAAACTGGCCTTCTTTCCGCCTTGTATCAGTAGCTAATAAAGCTTTGTACAACCTCACGATGCTGTAAGCAGGTGAGCACAGCAATCTGATGAGAAAGAGTCATAGCCGGGCATATGCGGCCACTTTCAGCCCAACCACAGAAGTAAACCTGGCCCCAAGCCCGAATTTTTGGCGGCCCTCAGGCCATTTTTCACTGTTACCGTTACATGGAAAGGGCCCACGTCTGGGCAGGCAAAATACACCAATTTGCTCTCTTTCTTTGTCTTTATTTCTTTGCTGCTCTTACATTTTGTTTTTGATAGTCTTGATTTGGGCTTTTTTAAAGCTTAGGTTAAAGGCAACCTGAAATGAAATAAAACTAGGGCACAAAGAGCCAGCTACAGAAGACCGGCACCTGGACCGACACCTGACAAAACTGACCTGTGTTGAGCTGACCCGACGTAGGTTCCGCTCCGAACTTGTGCTGCTGGGATTCGTCGTACCAGTTCTCGACGAAGGTGGCGGCCAGTCTACGCTCCTGCATAGTAAAACAAAATGACCACTCATTTCTTAACCCTTTCTCTCACAAATACAACTGCCTTAGGCGTAGCAATAACAACACTATTCAAGATGTTGCACATAGGCCACGGTAGGTAAGTAAGGGTAAAGGATAAAACCGAGCTTTAATGTGAAAAAGTCTAGAGCAGTGACAGCTTCTCTGACGCACCAGAAGTGCACCGCTGAGAAATGAATTTTCCTAAAACCAGCACGTCTCTTCGTGTACTGCCAAACATGCCTGTCTTGGCGTGCTAATGCAGCACGAAAGCTGCACTGGTTTCCATGTGAGCACAGAAAGGCGTGCAGGTTTGGGGACAACACGTTACTCAGTGTATATCTAAAGGTGCATTGCGGCACGCCATACTATAGGAAACACACACTGGTTCCTGCAGCAGAAAAAGCCCCGCTAAAGCCCAAAGAAGTGCATGGCAGCAGTCGACCATAAACTATCCAAGCTATGGTGTCATACATGGAAGACTCGTGGTACAGTTATTATACCCCTTCCCCTTCGTCTTCATTTTAGTTTAGGTAACAATAGTAACGGTGAGATCCCGGCCCATTTTATGGAAGTAATGAGTAACGGTAACAATCCGGTAATTTTGTGGAATGAATAACGGTAACAGCCTGCCAATTTTATAAACGTAATGAGTAACGGAGACGACAACCGATATCGTGGAATGGGGCCCATGAATGTCTATAGAGACAAAAGCCTTTGCAGCAAAGTAGCCCAGTGCGGTGCAGACACAGAATTTAGGCGATGATGGAGCTCAGAATATTGTATGTTCTTACCTTTAGATTTATTATTATTAAATTTAAGGCTTACCCGCCGAAGCCGATGGATACACGATAGAACACCGATCCATTTCCAGAAAATTAGGAATTCTCTAATAGCAACTAAGCGTTTAAAACAGAGCATCTTTACAATAAACAACTCAGAAAACAGTGGTGTCCAAACACTAACACGCATTCCCGTCGTTGTTCGCAATGCATGTTTGTATTGGACCACACGCTGCCATTTTCTTTATTATTATTATTTATTTTTTATTTCAACGCACCCACGGAATTTTCACGTTGGAGCTCAGCTTGTAGATGTTGGCGCCGTAATTCTCGTGCTTGTAGTGCTCCAGTGCGTCCTTCTTGGCGAGGTATTTTGCGAATCGCTGAGCCTCGACCGTGAGCTGCAATAGAAATTACTAATTACGCAATGGAAATTATTACTTAGAAGTAAATTGAATTTCTTCTTGTTATCGTCAGCAAACAAGCCTGGAGAGAAAATAGTTTGTGGAAAAACTCGTGCTAAGTTGCGCACCCTGTACGCAACACGCCTTTCCAAAAGTAAGGAATTGTGTAGCTAAAATAGTGCACCAAACGAAAATGTATCAGCACATGTATTTTACTTATTTATGTATTCATACATTCGTGGATTAATCAATGTCGAACCATAGACCGTAACAGTACTTGACTCTTAGGTCCAAAGTGGCCTCTGACGCTGGCGGCCAAAATGGGAAAAATGGGATTCTCTCAAGAGCTATTATGAACATGACCAGACATGGTCATGCAGGCAAGCGCCTAAGTGTGTCTCGCCGTATCCAAGATGCCTTCTCCGCAAGAAAGATGTAGGGTTCCTTGGAATTTTTTTCTTCAGTATTAGATAGGGGGAAAAGAATAGCTCTTGAGAAAATCCCATTTTTCCGTTACCGACTTTTGGCCGCCAGCGTCAGACCTAAGAGTCAAGTACTGTTGCGGTCTATGGTCGTACTGAAATCAAGGACTGCGTACAATATGTTCCACAACTAGGCCGCCGGTACATCACTACTGTTAAATGGAAGTCCAGCAGGGTGGTTTATCATAACAGCTGCAGGGCAGGACCGCTAGCTGCTAAGCCTAAAAAATAACGAATTAAACGAAAATTAGAGCACTCTGAGAGCACATGCCTCTTCCAAGCAAAGCATACCTCTTCCAAGCAAAGCAACGGTAACAAAAATTTAAATTTGTTCTAAAACTGTGATTTCCTTTGTGTAAACGCCAAAATCCAATCATTTCTGCCTTTTGACAGTTATAGGTCAAACTCGATTCGTGCTGCGTGCGGAGCGCTCTCTTTCACTTTGGAGGCTGTCAGATGTCGAACTAATCAGTTCTGTCGGTGCTTCGTGCCCTGGTCGGCAAAGATTTGGAATTTGTTGCCGGCATCGGCTTTTGGTCGTATTGGCCAGCAGGCGTTTAAGTCAGCTGCTTAAGTTTTTTTTTTGCTAGATTTCCTTTAGTAGCGGTTTGGGCTTCCTGGTGTTCCTGATGCTTCATTTGGGTTGTATTACCTGTCCGTGGGGGCTCAAGCGTAAAGTTTCAATAATAATAATAGGCTAACAGCATCGGTAATTTTTTTGAAGCTCCGTTCATAAATTTTAGAGTTATCTGCTAGCAAACATTCTGCCAAACATAAGTCAAACACACCAACCTATCATCAGCAATATTTGATCATTTGTGCTTTTTACTATTTCTAACCATTCCTGTGAATTTGATAAAGAACCGTTCATAACTTTTTGAGTTATTTTGCTAGCAACCACAAAATAAAATATAGAGACAAAGGGAGAAACAGATTATTATAAAAATTTAGTCATTTACTCTACGTAAAGTACCTAACAGCTCACGTAAGTTCCATAAAAATCCGTCCATAACTTTTTCAGTTAGAGCATTGACAAAAAAAAAGAGGCAGACAAACAAACGGCTCAGCGGATCTTCACCAAAAAGTTAATCATCTGGTACTCCTAACATGCCCAACAATCTTTGCAAATTTCATAAAGATTTGTTCGTAACTATTTCAGTTATTTTGTGACAGACAAAAAGACAGACAAACTCGACGAAAACCAAGCCTCCTTGGCGGGAGTAATATAATAAAGACAAACTGCAGACTGCAGACAGCTGTCAACTAAAAATACTGCCATGGGCACCATCACTCAATATGAAAGTGGGTGGGTGAAGTCAGCTGAAAATAACCGGTTGACGCGCAGAAGGACCGTTTGGTCACACATCGAATAGCGCTGTCGCCACGGAAATTCTGTTTCACTCGGAACGTTTTGTAATTAGCCCGTCAGCGCATTCTGGACTGTATTGGGAGTGTAGCTATGCATGCGACGAACTTGTGCGGTAATATGTTAATGGTCGATTAAATTAAACTTGATTTCTAAATTAAATTGAAGCGCAGCATAGTTGATTGAGCAAGCTTAGCCCCTTAACGAACTTTATTTCTGAAATCTCAACAGTTTAGTAGGAATAACATACACACACTAGGAAGTGCTAAACAAGATATCCCGGGGTAAGTTCGTATAGGGGTTAAGGAGTCGTTCGACTGGCTCGAGCTTAAGCCAGCGCCACTCGTCCGAGACCTCAGGCAGGTGCCTTGAGTTCGCCGCGTTCTTCCCAATTTCAGGCATTGACCTTGAATAAATCGAATTTCAGGCGTAAACCTTGAATAAAATGGAATTTTTAACGTTAATCTTGAACAAATTACCAATGAGACAGCAGCAAATTCACATGCTCTCCGTAACAAATGGGGCTTGCCGCGGTACCTGAGTTGCTTTTAGCATCAGAAATACAATTCAAAATGACGAAACCAACGCTCCGGTCCAAGGTATCGGACCAGTGGGTTTAGCTCAGACCGATTTTGACAAGCCAATCCAACAAGTCCTAATTACAGACCGGCAGCAGCTCACTGCTGTGCCGAAGCTACACTGAGAAAAATCAGGCGTACAATTGTTCACAACCCAGCACGTCTTAATTACTGCATGTACACGTTGACCACCAAGGAAGGTACTAACAATCAGTGCACTGTAAGACGTGCTGGTTTTGAAACAGCAGAACCCATAACTTTTTCCAATATACCGACGTGTTCCCGACATTTCAAGCAAGTTTGATAAAGTTGGAACAAAGATTCCAGGCCTCACTTGAATTGAAAATCACAACAATAATAATAATGATAACTTATTATCTCGAGGACAGTGGACACATTTAACGAGGTTTTCTATTGACTGAACTCTAGAACTTCAAAAAAATAAAAACTAGATTTATTGCAATTAGGTACAAGCAACAAGGCCAACCTGCATACGGTGTAAACCGTTTGGTAATAAACTTCTATACCAGCGGTTCCCAAACTTTGCTATGCCTGGCACCCTTGTAGAACTTCTTACCTGTGCTCACAACCCCTACAAAATTAAGCATCCATATGATGATGACTAATGAAATTTATACAAACTTTCGGGCCACAAATTTAAGTTAATTTGTGAATGACTAGAAAACAAAATAGTATATCGCACCCCTGAAAAGGTCCTCTCGCACCCCAAGGGGGTAGATGCAGCGCAGTTCGAGAACCCCTGCGCTATACGCAAGCACGAAGCAAATCCAGGCATTCATAGTTAGACCAGCGCCAACCCTAAAGCGCAGGCTTGATCGAGCATGACCTTGAGAGGTAGGCCACAGCGGCCACTTGCGTCCAAAAAAGCAAAAAAAAAAAAAGCCGAAGAGGCGCAGCAAATTCGAACCTGCGGCCATTTTTGCTCCTGTGGCAGGTAAGCAAGGGTTTAAATCAGGTGACCTTCGTTCCAGTAAAGAACAATATAGAGGTCACTGTCGCTGTGGCCACGCCAGCAGCGCACACCTCGACACCGGCCCTCTCTGCCATGGTACTCGTCAGAATCAAAACTATGCTTATACTTTTTTAATGACCCTAATTGAAGCAAACCTTTCAATTTATTGGCATTACTTGAAATATTATCAAACAAAAAATGAACACTTTGTCTCTACCGTAATTGGCAGTATACATTAATCCAGTAAAACGACAGCTGATAATATTTACATTTAAAATAATACAGTTGTCGATAATATAACTGCTTTATTCCATAGCAAACTGAAGTCAGGGCTTTGACTTTTCTTTCGGGGCGGGTCTCTGGATCCGTCTATAATCTAATCTGCAGCGATATGCAGCTCATTATATTGTTGACAGTATACAGTAAAACCATTAACATGTTAAAAAAATTACATGAAACAATAACAAATACCTTAAATTACGGCATCTGACCGACAAATGATCAAGACCCAAAAGATGATAATCGTGCTCGGTCACCTGATCTCAATCTAAACGAAACAACGCTGATGTCTCACCATGTGGTGTTTATGCAGAACACGGACAGGAACAATACGGGAAGTTACACGGATGCAAAAAAAAACAACGAAACAATACCGGAAGAGGCAACACGGCCGGCCGCCCCGCAGGTTGGGATGCACTCACGTACTCCCCATAAAACGCTCGCCGTCACGGCCGCAGCGCCGCGTATTTCCGTAATGTATTTAATTTGCACACTGCGTACCGTACATGTACTATGCCACTAAGTAATGCTTGATAGCAGGAGTTATTCCGCGGGTTCGGTTTTATACAAATAGCGGCATTTGTTTTACATGTATTTACTTAACGCTTTACATTCTGAATTATTTCCCGAGTTCCGTTTCATACAAATAGCAATAATTATTGACTTTATTTTGTACTTATTTGTTGTTTTTCAAAAGTCTAGTTTTATGGCTCATCTAATTTTATCACCACATGATACTTCACATTTTGAGTAAATATAAAAGACCGCTAATTTTAATCTTGATTGCAACAGTTCGACGTATCAAAAAGATTATACCATCAAGCAATGAATATTTTGTCTGTAACATAGTAGTACATCGTTAACTGGATAACACAGTATCATTAATATCTAAAAATATTTACACCACAAATACGTTTATGAATAAAATTTACCGGTGAGGAACCCGTTACACTGCAAAATTTTAGGCTAAATAAAATATAATGTTTTAACTTCGGTGCAAAATATAAATGTACTGCTCAAATTAATTTATGCCCTTTGTTTATTATTATCCTAGTGTCGTCAAGCTTGCTGAACATGAAGGAGACAAGTATAGGTGTGATGTCGGTTGGTATATGATGCATTCACATGTTGACGGCGAGTTAAAGGTTCGATATGAACCATGACGCATCTTCTTAATATTATTATTATTTAAATAACAATTATTAAGAGAAGAAAACTAGAACTGCATTTAACGGACGAACCAGCCTTGTCGCTAAATTACAGCTACAGTGCCGCATTGCATGTCATAAATGCATTCAATATTAACATTAGGTATAACCTTCACTGCCAGTAATGGTCTTGAGCTCACCTTGGAAAAGGCTTCAAAGTTTCTTAGCTGCCTGCTGTACATAAATATTTAAATGTTTAATTGGCAAAGGCTCATCCTATCTTATCTCGTCCTCGACGTAAATTGCGGCGTTGGCCGTCAAGAGTGAAACTGACACGATTTTAATTTACGGTAATGGTATCTGACCTTGGGTATATACAACATTAAATCCATTAATGAATGCAGCTCATAAGCGTTCAAGTCTGTTATAATTTCATCAGAAAAAATAAACATATGCATATCACATTGCCAGCAATGTGCAAATTGTGTAACTGACTCGAGTTTAATATATCTCAATCGTACGTGACTTTGGGTATGCATAGAGAATCAAATCCCTCAATGCAACTAATAAATAAGCGTTCCAACCTGCTTTCATTACATCAGAAAAAATAAACATATACATATCAAATTGCCAGTAATGTGCAAATCGTGTAACTGACACGAGTTGAATTCACCACAGTCGTGAGTGACCTTGTATGGAATTCCATACTTTGAAGCATGGCAGATTAAAGCATAACAGTGCCAGTGACACGGGATGCAATTGGGTATTATCGACATTGGCCTTGGCAGGACAGGGAACAAGTTCAAACACACGATAAGGCGAGCGTCATGGCAACACCCGATATGACGAAGAGCAGCTGCCGGTGTTGGACCTTGACACACATGTGGATGGTCAATCGATGGACGAGCGGCGGCCACGCGGCCTTTTGAGTTATGAACCCATGATTTAAACATATATTTGTTCTATATAGTATTGTTAAATATCCATGAACATGTGTATGTTGAATACAATTTATATATATATAAGGTGAATATCTTCAATAACGCTATTGGAAAATTTGAAGCCATTGAGTGAATGCCTATCCTTGTGAATATTAATGGATCTTACTATTTACATCGATGCCATTAGTGAAAGTTGAACCAAAGAATTATTGTTTTATTTCATGGCCTGCAGTCGTAACTTGTTTCGTGCTATTTTCTAGCGCCCACACAGCTAGGTACTACACCAAGATCGAAACAAGTTCATTCTTTACATCTGCGCAGTAAGTACAAACAAGGCAATTGAATTAGAAACATGGGACGCTTCCAAATATGAAAATGAAATAGTTTACAGCTATCGGCGAAAATCATATATTCACTTTGAAATCATGCGTGCCAATATCAAAGCGTTAACTAATGGTTTCCAATACAGCTAATAGACCGTACAGGTATTGGAGTCAATTATACCGTCGTAGTAGCAAGCATCGATCGTTGTAGGACGCGACTACGAAATTTTTCGACAAGTGTTGCAGGAGTTACTTCCGTGGTGCATCTTCTGTAATTTTGCAGTTAGTAGTAAACAAAAAGTTTTGAATGATCGTTTGCCATTATATGTATTAGCCAACTTGTAATTTTAGGCAGGAGAGAGAATTATTTTGTCCAACTTTAGTAAACAACAATAATACAAGCAAAATTTCTATTGAAAATTTTGGGCTTTATAAATCTCAACATTGCCGGCGACTTCAAGGCATTTTCTAGCATTTTCGAAATTTAAGAGCGTAACTACAGTTGTCATCAGTATTTAATTCCCCAAAAATTGACACCAATATTTTATAATTTCTACTGTTCGAAGACCTCATTAGTGTTATCATCATGACTGTACCTCAGCGTAGCCCAGGACCGAGGACGGCCCGGACTCCATCCAGTAAGATCCAGTAAGATCAAAATTGAGTAAGATCCAGTAAAATCAATTTGATACTCCTTTCTAATAAAAAAACACTAGTTGCAGGTATACGATCACGCAAATTATCTTACCTCTGGTGCCATCTTCAGCTTTTTGACTCCATGCAGGATCCTCTTCTCGTTGATTTTCTTAAGGGTTTGCTTCGCCAGCTTCTCCTCCAAGTCGTCCTCATTGTCCGAGTCGCTGGAATGCGTCACTTTATCTTTTAATCTGGAAAGCAGGCCCTTCGGCTGCTCATCATTTGCCTGCAATAGAAATCACACCGTAAAATATAAAGCGTTGGATCTGCTTAGAAATACATTTACTTACTTAGTAAAAAGCATTACCGAACGATGCTTTGTTCATATTTACAATGTTATATCCCACTTCCCTTTACTCCTGCAGAAGTAAAGGTGAAGTTGTGGCTCACCGCACACCCCAACTAGAAAACCCACATGCACTGATTCGTGCTACAGACAATATCTGTTCTAGAGCCAAGAGTACGGCTGCAATCGACAACGGATTGTCAGACCTATGACGTCATATACGGAAGGCAGGCTCTTAGACAACTGAGTCCCTCCCCTCCCCAACCATGCATTCCCACTTCTGCGTGTGCCATTGCTTCTCCTGGTGGACAATGAACGAATTAAATGCTCAGGCTACATCGCCTTGCTGTAGGACTTCCTGTCTGGCGTGGGAATTGAACGTCAGACGGTAGTGGCAACAAGAAGCCAACAAAACTCACACTCGAAAACTGGGTATTCCCAGAAATACTAAATGTGCAATGCCTTGTTGCATTGAAAGTGCGCTCTTTTAGTTTTTTCTTTTTTTTTAAACCTGTGGTACATGCAACATTGTACTGTGTAGCATGTACTCGCTTCAACTCTTCACTAGGTGCACAATGCGTATATGTAAGACGATCGCTTTCCCCTTCGTTGCATTACGAGAAACACAAAAGAATTCTCGATATCTAATTTATTAATATATACATATGAGCAAATAAAAAATAAATACACTATATACATGTAGATATTTGATAGATATTATTAGACTTCTCCAGACTTATTTTTATTGAGTCAAGCTTTCGGCACCGGTCAAATTAGCGCCTTCATCAGGGGGAAAATCTACAAATGCTGCGCATCTATCACATTTGTAGGTTTTCCCCTGACGAAGGCAATAATTTGACCTGTGCTGAAGGCTTGACGTAGTGAAAAATAAGTCGGGAGAAGTATATTAATATCCAACCAAATGAACCAGCCCAGACATCAAGCAACGTTCTCATTACATGTAAATGTATATTCGAGTAGAAACACTTTGATCTTCATTGAGAGCGTTGTATTGACCAAACTAGTGGAGTACGCCATCAAAAACATGACAGAGAAGAAACAACTCAACCAGCTTAACATTGCTAATGGGTGACAACCTTAGCATGGATACTCAAAAAACGTACTTCACCCAAACAAGTGAAATTAACGCCAAATTTCCTGAAGCTTTGCATAGAATTTCTGCAGTCAGCGAAATCTTCGTCCGAACTGAAAATGAGGGACAGCCTGTACCACAGACTAAGGAATACACACACAGGCAGTTCTTCTGTACTTTTGCAAGGAAATTTTGGCTGAATAATGACGTCACGCTCGTCATTTTGTTGTTTTCATCATAAATTGTCACACTGGATAAGATTTTCATCTACTCGTACATAGAGTACAATCCTCAGAATCCAGAAAACTTTTTAAAATGAAATCAACTTGTGAGCAATTTTACTTTCTCTAAGACGTTACGAATAATATGCAGTACATTTACCCAATTAAATTACGACTTGTTAGTTAATATTTTCTACTTCTGCTCAGTTTAAATATTTTTCTCGTTACATGAAATTGTTCATGGCACAACTCTGATGGTTGAACTATGACGTCACGCCCTCAGGGGCATATTCTGGCGGGCCCTTTCCCTGCCACAATATATTTGGGCCTCACAACCCCAAAGGGTCCCTATTGCCTTCTCCGCAGGTTATGTTGCAGCTTGCCGCAGATCCTGCTAACGAGGTTCGTTTTGTAAAGTTAGGTAGGCTCTCAATACTTCCCTTCTGTTTCGGGAGGTGGGCCACTGATCGAGGTGGCTGACCTATTCCCAATAGATTTCTAACATCTTGTTTTTTGTTTCCTTTCCCTACGCGGCGTAGCTGAGCGAAAGCATTCCGCCGTGCCCGGGAGTTGGAGATGCACAACTTGCGACTGTTTCCTGTCAGTAGCGCACTGACCACTTAGAATCTGAGACCTACCGGCAGAAATGCCGCGACAAAAATCATTGATAATTTGAAATGAGACGTACTTAATTCGCACCCTAGTGGTGCACGAGCCTGTGTTAAACCACAGGAATAGTTCGGCGCGATATAGATAGTGTGTCCCTGATGCGCTAGTAAATTTTTTTGCTGCTACTACTACTACAACTACTACTACTGCTTGAACTATGACGGCACAGGAATCTCGAGAAAGAGCTGAGCTGCGCTTAGAAGCTGTCCTTCTGTGTTCATAAGTCTGTGATCTATACTGTCGCTTTAATACTGACTAGCTAAAAGCTATGAGAATTCCACAGAACAAAAGCAATGTTCTTCAGTGATATCTCAGACCCGTATCAACCTAAGCTTCCCCTATCTAATACTGAAGGAACCTGTCTAAATTCTACAGAACAAAAGCATTGTTCCTCAATTATAATGTCCTCAGACCGGTATGATGCATACGAAGATTAGAAAATGTCCCAAGTCAGGCAGTGAATCCTTGACCCAAGACCTGAGCAATAACAGCTTAAATTTAAACTTGACTCCATCTATTGATCCCTTCCCAGGACGTATCAACGATACCTCAAGGATGTCCTAGTGTTCCCCCTATCTAATACTAGTGAAAGCGTCAAGATCGGATGGATACTAAGTAACTAACTAACTAACTAACGGAGGGACAAGTAGAATTATAATATAGATTGGAATATGTACTACTTAAATAGTCAAGTGCACGCGCTAACCTCATAGCACCAAACCAAAACTAAAGCAGGCTTCATCTGCCTGTATCGCCTCAAGCATCAAGTACAGTTAACTAAGTACGGTACCTATTCGATTCAATGCTGACAGCTACTTTGCATCGTCAGGGCCATAGATTCCACTTGATGATCAGTTTGTCAATATCTACGTTTGTTTATTCGAGGACTGAATTTCTGCTAACCATATCCCCATCTAGAAGAGGAAAAGAGGAGTCTGAGGAGAAGCACGAAATATATTAAGATCTAAGCACACATGTAAATTAACGCACATTAGCTTCTATCATTGTGTTTTGAGAGTGTTATTCTCTAAAACACCAAACTTTACCTTCTTAGAACTCGTGGGAGATTCGGATCTGTCAGAACTACTACTGCTGGACCTCGACCTGGTTGCATCTGGAAAAGAAAAAAATTCACGTTACTTAAAAATATTTTAGAAGCTACTAAACCTCACATTGAAAGTTCCCAATACAAATAAAGATTTTTCAATGTTCGGTATCTGTGAAACCTAACCATCCTAAGTTTATATCACAGTAAACTCAAAGTGAGAGTTTCATTTCTGAGGAGAAAATTATCCGCAAAGCCAACCAATAATAGAGTTTTATTTTATCCCCGCGCATGACGTCACTAAGGTGCATTAAAAGCAGCGAAGTTGATTGGCAGCACACCCAACGCTGTAAGCGCAGCTACTGGTTCATCATCACGTCATTGTTCCTGACGTCACACTGGTGATACCGAGCAATAAATGACTGGTTTGAATACACTTCCTTTTGTTCTGTCGGAGTGTATCTTATTCACAAAAGCTGACAAAGGAAAGGTAAAGTTAAAATCGCGCGGACTCATATCCCAACTAGGAAACCCGCTAGCACTGGTTTGTGCTGTAGATATATCCCCTTAAACAGCACAGATGAGTGTACGGCAGTAGTCAACCACAAATGTGAGACCTATGGTGTCATAGACGGAAGGCACAGATGGCAACTACACTCCCGATCGTAAGTTCAGTTCTCCCAGTAGATTCCGAGTGGCAGAAATGTTGACGCTGCAGTGCCGAGCACCCAGACTTTCCTCCCTGGCTTAGGATAGAGCTTTCGACTTCGTCACTACAAGTGGGGAACTTCTCTAGCTCCTGACCCACTGCAGGTAAAAGTAAACCGATAAAATCAACTTGATCGCACTCCCTATTGGGAAACCCACGCGCACTGATTCGTGCTGCAGATATAGGCCAAGTGCCAGCAGAGAAGTGTACGGCTGCAGTCAACCTCAGATCGTCAAAAGCCATGGCATCATCGACGGAAGGCGTAATAATACGGTCCAGCGCTGCTATTTTGTAAACTCGGCGCTCATTATCGATATTGTGACTGTCAAACTAATAAATAAAGATACAGACTGTTCTTTTTTTCATTGTGTAGATATTCAATACTGCAGAGAAAACACATTACTTATTTAGGGTCGCATGGACAGCACAAGTATCATTCGTGTACTTTATGCCACTATATAAAAAGAATTTTGATATAAAATATATATTATATGGATCGCAAATGAAATTTTATTTCTTACATTGCTGCTTCCACTGTGACACAAAGTACTAGTGAATATATAAAAGAGTAAAAGGAAACGCTTTTTTATTATGCAAGTGTACGGTGAATAAATCGCATTGGCAGTTTTTAATTTTTCATGCATGTATGTGGCCGTACGTTTCCGATACAGGGGGCCAAGTGGTTTGGCGAATTTTAAAACTGGTATTGAAAAATGAGCTAAATAATGCTATTCCGAGAGCTTCATACTGTGTATAAAAGGATGATATGCAAGACGACGTAATATATGGGCAATTTTCTTGCGTATTAGTGGACAAGCATTGAAACAAAACAGATGACGGGCTTTCGGTCTCTACTAAAAGCAAAGAAGGGCGTGGCACGGGCGGCACCACGTTGCATTGGGTAATGCACAGAACGCATTTGTTAGCAAGAACACAACTTCACACTCTAGCTGTATGGTGCACAACAACAGCATATCTGTGATATGTGTCATGATTCCTCATCAAGATTGAGGTAAGAGTGCAATTGCCTATTTCATCTTCGATTCCAAAAGTCAGAAGAGATAAATATCGCCAGTTCAAAATTTTCAGAGCAGCCCAATCAGGTTTTTTCATGCTGAAAGAACGTGTTTTCGGCGAAAATATAATGAACTTTGGTAGTAGACAACAACTCTCGATAAGAACTACTCAGCGCCACAATCGTCTCCAAGAACCGGGTAGATAAGCTGTCAAAAAAGGCGGTACTATTTCCTCAAGGTGACAGAGAATGGATAAATATTATAACTACACAAAGGTCTCTAATGTAACATTCGCTAAATACTCACCAGGAGGTCCGGAAACTTCTTGAGTCATCGTTTTGGTGGTTGTCTTGGTGCCAGTCTTGGTCTCGGTGATGGTGGTCTCTTTTGTCTCTTTGTACCACTGCAGGGGGAAATGTAACTTATGTTACTGCAGCTGATCAATAACAGCAGGTACAGTGAGAAAAGTAATGCTCCAAAACGAGCACGTCTTCCCGTGCACTGTTGAAAGATACCTGCCTAGGTATGCACGTTAAGGGATGTATTTGTCGTCTTTGCACGGGAAAATGCGCTAGTTTTGGGACAACGCTGTTCTCAGTGATGCATGTATTAGATACCCTTATTGCAATTAAAAAAAAAAGAAGGTATGTATGTATTTTATGTTCTTTACGATAAAAAACACCTGATTTCTTATCACTAACGAAGTAATATTTTAGCTACAAAGCAGTAATAATTAATCGTAAAAGACACTGTTGTTCATCACAACGCTCTTGTTCATCTGTTGTTCAGCACAAACGACAATGTGCATTGATGCAAATTCAAATGACAAGGTAGTTTACAGCTAACTAATTTTGCTTAATGGCAAACAACCATTTTTCTGTGAGTAACAGCTGATGAGTTAAACGCCCTCTTTTTCAAATATGATATATGTTACTAGCGAAGAAGTGGATATATTTTTCGAAGAAGCGGGGATTCTTTGGCTCCTCAATAAGTTTTGTCATATCATTGCATAATATAACCTTGCATTTGGGATAGAAACAGCAGTATTAGGTATTTTCTGCACGATCAACATAAGCCGTGCTGTGATGGATTAGTATGTCTTCTTTTGTAAGCTGGTAGATGTTAACCGATTGCTGTAATAGTCACTTACTTCTTTTTTAAATATTATTTCAATTTAGATAACGGCGAACCTATTCCTGCAATAGCTATTCACTCAGTTCTTAATTAGAAGTTTGTATAAACTGCACAGGCATTTGTGAACCTATTGCTGCGACACTTGTTGAATTCCTGTTTCATTATCATTATTTCAAGGAATTAATAAATTTAATCAATAACCAGAGCACTCTAAGAGCGCATACCTATGCAAAGTAAGGCAACGGTAGCGAAAACTTCCAAGTGGTTCTGAACTATGATTTCCCTTTCATCAGCACCAAAATCGGGTCGTTTTCTTTGTATAAACTCCAAAATCGAAACATTTGTGCCTCTTGACAGTAGTAATAGATATCGTAATTTTTTTTAAGATCAGTTTGTATCTTTTTGAGTCATGTTCTGACAAACATTTTGACAAACATTGGTCAAACGAACAAACCGATCATCATCAAAGTTGATCATTTATGTTTTTTAACATTTCTAACAATTCCCGTGAATTTCATAAAGATTCGTTCAAAATTTTTCAAGTTATTTGGCTAATAAAACTAAAATCCAACACAGAGACATGAACAAACAGATCGTCATAAAAATTTGGGCATTCACTCATTGTAAATTTGATAAAAATCCGTCCATAACTCTTTCAGTATGGTACTAAGACAAATGAGGCAAACAAACAAACGAATGAACGGTTCTTCATCAATAGGTAATCATCTGTTACTCTTACCATGCAGTAGTAGTAGAAGTTTTACTAGCGCTTCAGTGGCACACTGCCTATATCGCGCCGAACTATTCCTGTGTTTACCCATAAGCTAAGACTCTTACCATGTTTAACAATCCCTATAAACTTCGTAAAGATCCTTCTATAACTTTTTGAGTTATCTTAGCATAACCTCCTTGGTGGAGGTAATAATATTGCTAACAAGGCGATGTGAAATATATCTGCGTACCTGCCCATCTTGCTTGTAGTAGCGCGTCTCCGTGGTGACGGTGGTCTTGCCCATCCTGCGGAGAAAAGAAATCGTTTGAATTAAACGGCGGCTTTATTGTTACCTGAGTGTAGCCGTGACGTGAGATCGTGTCAGACCAGTCAGCTGCGTTAAAAAGGGTAATTTTCGGTGAGGTTGTGCCAGGGTGGGCTTATGCATGCCAGGGAAGATGAGGTTGTGCCAAGTAAGGCTGTGATCGAAACGGTCAATACAGGTGAGGTTGTGTCAGGTAAGGTTACGTCAGGTGAGCCTTTCAGCCAAGATAAGGTTGTATCAAGTAAGGAAGTATTTTAAAATATCAATATAGGTAAGGCTACGCCAGACAAGATAAGATAGAGAAAGAGAAGGTAGCTGCAGGTGAAGCTGTCAGGTAAGATTACGTCAGGTAAAGTTACACTATTACTACAGTCAGACCGAGTCGTGTCACCATGTTCAGGCGAGATCATCACAAGCAGGACTATATTAAGGAAGGTCGTGTTCAGGCAAGGCTCTCGTAAAGTTAGCATCAAGTCAGGTTAAGTTGACAAACAGTTTATAAATACAGAGAGTGTTACTTTACGCATTCAAGTTAATGGGTTAATGGGCAGCTGGTAAAAAAGGTTAGAAGTTACACCTGTAACTCACTTTGGGGCTCCTTTCCAAGAGAACCAACTCAATTTACGCGCCATTTTCGCCATACCTTTTGCCCAATTACCAGTACAGAAGCTAATTCTACAAACTGAAACGTGAAAATAAATAAAAACATAATTAAAGATAATAGCCAATTTAAAGCTCTATGAAAATCCATTTTACTAGTCGTCAGCAAGCAATTAACGAATATTCTGCATTAAATATATTGTTTAAGTCTCTCGTACCAAGTAAACTCAACAAAGACTGAGCCATGATTCTTGTATATTTCTTGTGTTAAATAAAGTTTTACTGAGTTTCAAGAGACATTTATAACTCATACACAAACGAGGATAGTCTGGGAAACTTTTAAAAAAAAGGCAGAGAAAATAGATGAGTTAGGACGCTGCACATAAATTTTATCTACGTCTAGCTTTCCCCGTCCTTCAATTTGGAACGTTTAGGGCATTCATGTGATAGTATCAGATGTCGCTCATTATACCTAAGTATACTCGTAGATAAATGCTAGCGATTTCCGATAGGATTACAGCCTTTTCTACAAAGTTTTACAGCTATAGCTGCTTCGGACCTATACGGCTCCACCTTCTCTATCCCCCCCCCAAAAAAAAAAAATAATAATAAAAATAAGGCCATGTCCGCGTTATTCGGGAAAATAAATCGTAATTACTTAAAGCAGCAGTAACTCCTTGCGGCCCTACCGAATATAATAAATCATAAAGCCCATGACAAATGGCGCAATGCCACTAGTCGAAAAGTTTCACAAAAAAAGTTGCAGAAGGACAAGGCAGTTTGAAATAGGGAAATTTCTGTTTTCAAGGCTGACCGCCTATGAAAACATATCATTCTTTTTTTAACTGCTGCAATAGGGAACGAGGTGTTAATAAAACTGTGTTATTGTTTTGATACCATCTTCGCCAATAGTGCTATTTCAACGGGATTCACATTTACTGGGTGAAAGCTCTGAAGGAAAAAATACGCCACTATGACGAGCAATTGGCGGAAATAAGCGAGTTTTGAGAACGACTGTGTAATTAAAATTCTTTTGTTTGCAGTTTGTGGCGCCCTCTGGCGATTCTGTGGCAACTTGAGGAAGGCCGTCAACGTGTTTCCGCCACTGAGGAGGGTGGAATTAGGAAGGGAAAAATTGACAGATATTCTTTAATTCCTAGATTATGTACAGTCCAATGTATCAAAGCGTTTCCCATGTGTCAATCAGCCTCTTGGATTACGAATGAGAGGCGTTAACATTAACACATACAATTATCTAAAGGAAAAAAGTTCCAGAATTGAAACTATTGTCCGGTAGTTTGTGAAGAAACTGCAATAATCACTAACAATAAATGACGCCAGGATCAACGCAGAAATGCATTCACTATCTGTAACTACCTCTAAAATCTGTTAAAATGTTTCGAATTTCACTCATGTAAAACTTAAATGACAACTGCTTTATTTTATAGGAAAAAGTAGCAAGAAATAGTGACAGCGTTTAACAGAGAAAATATACTCTGTCTTCCTCTTTTTCATCCTCTTCTTTCTCACAACCAGAAAGCAGAATAATTAGCAAAAACAGCAGAACAATAACAGGAAATAACGTTTGCTGTGGTAACACACGTGACCAAAAACAACAGAGACGATGCGCTTCGGAGTCAAGGACGCTATAACGCAGTTACGCTGCAACGCTCTACCGCAAGGCCGGACGTTAGTTATAGGACACATCACGGCTGAAATGACACATTCACAACGTTAAGAGAGGAAGTTTTTTATTTTTAAAGTAACTTGCTGCGGAAATAAGAGAAATCATACCATTGTGCAAACATGTACTGTATTAGTTACTTCTTATCGAAGGCAACTGAGTATTTTGTAATAAGTAAAGAAATGAAATACATAAAGAAATGAACGAAAGTAATTACAGCTACCTGATAATTATTTATTTTATTGGAGGAAGCTTTGATTTCACAATTCTAACCCAGTCGGAAATAATGGTTGTAATTAAAGTAGAACAACTATGATTATGGTCGAGATCTTTGGTTACTATTAGCGAAATATCCTCCATATTCAACCATATATGGGGTGCATGGTGTGGTATAGATACGTCACAACCTTCGACCATATTGCCACTATAATTCCTAACCATAGATACCCAATTACAACCATTAAGGTTTTAGCCGCACAACCATGATCTACTATAGTGAACCGTAAGAAACACTATTCACGACCAAAATAGACTGTGTTCAGCGAATGATACAACTATATTCTACCGAGATAAACTTTTTCAACTGTTGACGTATTATGCGTTGGATGCCTGCTTTGTTTGCTGATGATTAGTTGCTTATACAAAAAAAAATGGTTTAATTTAGACGTGCGTGTCAAAGCTCCAAACTTCAGAACGATGTAAGAGCAGGAGCCTGAACCAGTCTGTGCAGTTAACGGACGTTTATACACAACTTCTTTAACTCTCAGCCGTACCCGTTGTCAGGGTATGTAAGGCTAAAAAATATCATGAAACTTGACATCTTTTACATAAAGATAATGAGAATAATTTCTTGATAAAACTTTATAGATATCAACTTAATGAACATAAAAATAGCTAACAATATTTGATCAAAGATTGCAATACTGTTTAACAAGGGATACAACAATGATGATGGGTAACTACGCTAAAGGGGTAAAGCGTTTATACAATTGAAAAAATAGATAAAAAATAATGTCAAGGCAGTTAGCATCCATACATACCCTGCAATTTTTTTTGTAATTCATCGACAGGAAAGAAAAAAAACAGAAACTATGCACAATTTTTGCACTATAATATGAATTTTTAGATGTTTCGCATTCAAACATATAGTCGTACAATATTATTTTGGTCGATTATGCTGGGAATTTTAGCCATATTATAATCCATGACAATCCATAGGCACATATTCTTCCCCAAATAATGGGAGGAATTCCACTCATGATCGTACGTACGGAAATCCGTTGATAGCCAACCATGGTTATGCTCTATCATATGCTCTACCATGCATAGTCTTCAAACATCCATGTACAACCATCAACCTTCGCTTCCCAACGAACCTTAAACAACCAATATAGCCTCCACCAATATCGACTTAAATATACTAAAATCACCGTTGTGCTTCAGTCGAAATATCTACTATATTGTTTCATCATCCATAATCGACCTTAATTTTTCATGCACCACTATGTTCTACCATAAACACAATCATTATTTCCGACTGGAACACGTGTTCTGGTACTTCTTACAGAAGGCAACTGTGTAATACCTCCGCAAAGGAGGTTATGTTTTCGTTGTGTTTGTCTGTCTATCTCTTTGTCTGTCTGTCACCAAGATAACTCAAAAAGTTATGAACCGATTTGGATGAAATTTACAGGGATTGTTAGGTATGTTAGGAGGAACATATGATTAACTTTTGGTGTAGATATGTCCATCCGTTTGTTTGTTTGTCTGCGTCATTTTTCTCGATGCCATAACT
>LQNS02277100.1:1045327-1061120 GCA_001587735.2 Parhyale hawaiensis
ACAAATGGAACTGGAAGAAACTCAGACAGTGGATGACTGGGGCAGTTATAGATTTTATACAAAAAACAGACTCCACCAACTCTGCGACGATGCGCCAGATCACAGGGCACAACACCACACAGTATGAACGTACATCGACGAACTACTTTGTCAAGCAAACACAGATAACCCCAGACTACAGAGCAGTGCTCCAGAAGAGGGAGAACAAAGCAACTAAAGCAGCGACGTGTCAAATCAACAAAGCCAAGGAGAAGCTATTTTTTCATGGTGCAGCAGATACAGAAGTTATTTTTTTCCGTCTTGCTAACTTCCTTTGACAAAGCGGTTTTCGCTCAAGCCCAAAAATTTTGATGTACCGAAGTTCTGAGCTGCCGATACAGGATACGCGGCGGGGAATTTAATTAAATATAGTGATGCTTCACTACTTGATAATATAAATTGACATTTTGCGTATACCATCGAAGGGAAGGAAAAAGGGTGATGCTCAGATGAACTGAAACAGTGAACACTCACATCTCATCATAATTTCAGTTAGCCGTTACAGCGTATGATGCAGAAGTAATTAGTAATGAAAGCATGATCAAAGAAAAAGTCATCACAAATTCGCTGTCATTTTTGACAGTTCAGGCACTCTAGTCTGCCAAATATTGCACAACATGGGCCAAACATCTACCAAGCATTGCAAAACATGCGACCAAATATCTGCTAAATATTGTTAAAATAAGAGTCAAACATTTGCCAAGTATCACCCATATAGCTCTCAAATACCTGAAATGCACTAAAACACCTACACCTGATATGCACATCGCACAAGCCAAGCAAGTGAAAAGTAATTATCAAGAAATGATAGGCATAGAAAACTTCTAGCGAGCGCCAGTCAAGTTCTTGGCAAGTGCAGTTCAGTAGCTATTAAAAAATCAGCCAAACACTTCTCAAGTTTGTCTCTGCCCTAACGGAATTCTCAGCCTCCACGGTAACGAAAACAGCAAACAAAATTTTGAGGCAGCCAACAATTTTGTTTGGGTTATAAGACAAGTCAGACATCTGCCAAGTATCAGTCAGGTCCTAAAAAGCACGAGTCAAACATCTGCTCAAGATCTGACAAGCACCTGTCAAGTAGCTCCTGCACAACTCCTGGCGCGCTTCTGCCAACCATACCCCAAGTGCTGCTTTGCACTTGACAAGCATCTGGTAAATACCTACCAAGCATTACTCAGCCCTTGACAAAGCATTTGGTAAACAGAAATTGCCGAAATATCTGCCAAGCACATGACATGATTGTGCAGCACCTGACAAATATCACACAAACATTAGAAAAGATTGCCCAGCATGTGAGGCGTGTCTCCTAAATATTGCCCAGCGCCTGGAGAACTTCTGACAAACATTATTGCAAGATGGCTTACCACCTGACAAGCACCTGTCAAGCACCTGACAAGCATTGCGCAACACCACGGCTGGCGCGCGTGTCCCCCTATTCCGTCATCCGCCCCAAGGCGCCGCAACAGCTGCCCATAATAATAAAAATTCTGCGCAAAATTCTAAAATGGTCGAGCGGAAGAGAAAACCTTCAGTTACGCAGGAAAGCAGATGGTCATGGCAAATCAATCATTTATTCACATATTTTGAAGTATGTATAATGCATATGAATAATAAACCTTCATATATTTATGTACACAATATGTTCAAGCATAATATTTCATTTAGCATGTTTATTCATATACTTTTATGCAAGTATAATGCATATGTATATGAATGACAAACGTATAGATATATATGCATAATATATTTCATATATTTTATTTGACATGTTTGAGTTCTTCCCTATGTAATTTAGTAACAGCCTTCTTAAACATGTATGGATAGAGATTCAAAGATTATGCAAAGTAGTATCAATAACGTCATTTAAACATCATCATGATTAGAGTGTAACCTGTTATCACGGCCCTGATGTCAGAGGCATTCTCAGGGTCCTCTAGAGCAAAAATAGGGCCCCTTCTAACCTTCTGTCTAAAATCTCTGATAAAGTCATCCGCTATGAGCTGGGAACTAGCACTTTGTCCCATTATCCAGACCAACTTCATCCCCTTTTGACTAGTTACGTTCAAACTAGGAGGAAAGTGAAAAGGTCACAAGAGACTCCAAATATTCTTGCATTGTTTCCTTGCCTATTAAAGCTATTACCTATGGAATCAGACGTTATCCAACCGGCATCAAATTCATCGTGGCTCATTTTTATACTGTGACCGTCCCCTTTATTGAAATGAGCGTTGCTGAAGCGAGGACTTAAGTGCTACACGGAGAATAAAAACAGAAAGGAATCCTTCTATTGCTGATCCAGCGATGCTGTTATTTCATAGTGGTCAATCGCTGATACCATGTTTTGATTTTTCTATTTTTTTTGTTAAAGTTCTGCTTAATACGGTACGTTTCTAGAGGCCTCATATGTATATATTTGTTCACAAGCATGAACGTATTGAGATATCCATATATTTATGTATGATTCTGATACTCACAAGCATGAACGTATAGAGATATCCATATATTTATGTATGATTTTGATACTCGAATATATCGTTGGTCACACCGAAAATTCAGTAAAGTTAAAAATATGAGAAGCCTTACCTAATGAATTTCATTTCTCGCACGATAAGCGGGTGGTGTGATGCTCATATATTCAGAATAATTTTACTGCAACTTCTATAACTCTTTCAGAAGTTGAGATTCTCATTCGTCGAATTGCTTCAAAATACAAATTAATTTAAAGTGATCAGGATTGAACCTAAGATTGTCTCAAACGGAACTAGTTAGCGATTAACGCCTGGAAGTTGATGCAGAGTGACAACTCTAATATTTCAGAGACACTATTAGCAGATATTAACTATAGTCTGACCATTTTATCAAGGCAATTCGGTCGTGTCAAATTCTTCTATAGCGGTATCAATTCTATGGGTACTTCTGAGATTTCTCTGTATGCAGGTAGTGGGCGGGGCTAAAATATGGGCCGAACAAAATCGCAGAAATACCTATAGAATGGGCAACGCTATAGAGAAAGCTGACCACGACCGCACCTCCTTGATAAAATGGTTAAATTTTCTCAGTTGCAGTGCACGACGAGAAAGCACCCTTGGTCAAGGGCTCGTGACTCCCCGGGGGGGAGGGACGAGAGGAGGGAGAATTAAAGCTTCTCGTAAGTAGCAGCCAGTTCGTGATAGTATAATTTCTAATACAATATACGTAAAATAGCCTCTCAGGCTTCCAATAGTTTGGCTGAGTATCAAGTTGACTATCAACACTGATGGCATGTAGCGCGATCTTCTTTACCATTTTAAAACATTTTATATTAAGGAAATAGTTGTCGTACCAATTGAAGGTTCAAAGGCAGAGATTTATACCAATATAAAATTTAATAGTTCAGAATATGGCTCTATTCTCTATCTACATTTTCACTTAGAAAAATTCCTTCAATAAAACCCATCAAATCCCCCCCCCCCCAAAAAAAAAGAAATATATATATATATATATTTATAACATTAGTATGCTCAAAAATTGTACAGTTATTAGCAAATATTTAATGCATGTTAGAATATAAAGATATTAACAATCAAACTTACGTTGAATACCTTGAAGAAACTTAACAATTTTTTTTTTTGTGAATTTAATCCGCTATTGCTTTAGGTATCTCACTATCTGAAACGTTGAATAAATGCAACAAAAGGGGAAAAGCGTTAACTATGGAACACGCTTACTTTACGTCATTCGCTTCGGAAAAAAACGTAGAAAAACGTTTGAATTCTCCACGGGAGCGACGGGACGGTATGCACCAATGCACGCAGCAGACTTCAACTGCGGCCGAAGCTGCAGCAGCTGTTTTTCGAAATTGCTAAGGCCGCACAGCGGCACAGTTTACACAGCTGCTCTGCGGATGATATGTTTTGTTCAACTTTTGCACTGTTACTCACTTGGTGTTTTGTGAAGCATTCACTGCATGATCTAGCGGGAAACACGTGAGATATGGAAATACGATCGGCAATACACAGCAGTGACGCAGTGCTCCCAGCAAACAAATGTAGATCACGGGGCAATGCCGGCGGTAGGGTTAAAGGGAAACTGTATTATTCCGAGTGGTGCCTGCCACGGGAGCCATCAAAAATCTACGGAAACACTCGCCACCAGATGGCGAGACAGAGCTTCATTTTTCTAGTAAAAGTTTAATGGTTTTTCTATACATACTACAAAAATACTAGGATGTAATACGCAATAACGGTGCGCAAAAAAAATAGAACTAGATGCAAAAACCCTAACCGACTGTGCAGTTTTAAGTGAAGTTGAGAAAGTATTTATCACAGGGACTGTAATGAAATTTTAGAAATTGATTAAGATATATAATTAGAATCGATATAGATATATCTATCTCATTCTAGAGTTTAGTCTAAAATTTTCAGCAAGCTGTAATATTATTGTTTGTATATTAGTATTTCTGGGTCTTTTCTATTATTATTTCATAACAAGAGCGGCAGAGACATCGTTGTCTGTCTGATGGATAGTAATAGCCACTGAATAGCAAGAACTTCAGGTGCAGTAGAAAATTTTGTCTTGATGGGGAAACATCGATAATTTTTTAACGCTTTTGACCGGTAAGTTTGATCTGTTGTTGTCACGATACGCTACGTCCAGCGCCGCGGTGAAGGCGTCAGCAAGTCTACGGCAACTCACTGCAACATTTCACTGGGCATCTCGTGGTAATTTGATGGCTGTAAAGCATGACAAGCAACGTTTTGCCCAGACGTTCCCCATTGTTGGGATGGTTCATGGGACGTCTGATGGCGCCGAAGCATGAAAGCAGAGCGTTTACATGTCGGTATGAATATAGCTCTGTTAGCTAAGCTAACGGTCAGGTTCCGCAATAACTGCGAGTCGTTCATACAATGAATAATTACTGTATTATGGTGTGTGTTGAAAGCGATTATACGACTCTTAAATGACAGCTGAATTACTTTAGTTTACCTGTAAAATGATTTTGCTCGCTTGTGAGGATGCTCAACGGGCGCGTGTCAGTATATATGAGATAAAACATGCATTATAATGTATCGTTTGTCTTGTTTTAAGGCAAAGGTTCCCAGGGTAGGCGGAGCTGACCCATGGCAGGATATTATGATCTAGAGTGGGTGGTAAGGAGGAGAGAGACGGTATAGGGAGGTAATAGGACCAGACCAGTAGTAGTTAATGTGCACTACGTACATAGTATACCAAAACAGTAAAAAGGTACGGGCGTGCCGGGTACAATGGGAAAAAGTTGGGGTCCTAGTTTAGGAGCAGCGCAGCAGTTACAGTGGGCCTGTCCATTCATGTAGACTCGATGAAGAATCCTACTGAACACATCGCTTCTGGATCTAAATCTTGACTGAAAGCAGCGCCTGCAGTGGATACTCGTCGTCCGATATGCTGTCTTAACACGCTTTCGACGAAGGCACCCACGGGTGGATGCCTTCACATACAAAAGCTGCGATGAACGATACAAGTAATGGCAGGTGATATACCTCGCGGCGTCAAATTTCAGCGTGTGCCACGACGCAATGCGCAACGGTGTATCGCCCGGTGCAATCCACAAACAAAAGAGTTATATGCTTCATGTATATGCAACAAAATACAAACATAATTGTTGTTCCAATAAAATAACTTACCTGCAGAAATTAGACGAAAGAAAACGTATGATACATGCTGATATACGAACTCATCAATTAACAGAATGAAGTCAACGCGAAAAAGAACGGAAAGGGCCCACACTTAATGAAAGGATTAAATAACGCAATTAGTACTTTACTGCATGCGGTCAATCTTTAAAGAAAAAGGTGCTAGGTCAGTTTAGCTGTTAATATTGAAAAAAGTCACATTCATCCATTTTAATACACTGCCTCATTCACTTACTAACCGGAGTTATCTCTTGTAGATCTTCTAAAAATTGAGGATTTTCAGGGAGCATCTCGTATTAGCGTACGTCTGGTAGTAGAAATCCCAGCCCCAGTTTCTGATTGCTAACGTCTAAGACATGCACGTTATCGAAACGTAACATATTTTCAAGAATTCAAATAAATAATATGGGATCTTAATTGATACACAGTGATAAAAAAAATATTTGATTTAAAGGTGAAATGGTTAGTTTTATAATGGTTAGTTTTATAATGGTTAGTAACACATCATGCAGTGTTATCGAACGATATTAGATTGCTTCACAGCACGGTTAGAAGTACAGCGATGCTTCATGCACAAATTTTAATCTTTCATTACCTCTTCGTTGTAACTTTCTCGAAGTCATTTTTTCCAGATTTGTTTAGCTTTCTCTTGGTTGACCGTCTCGATCTCGAGGACTTTTTCGATGCCGTCGACGCCGATTTGGCGTTCACATTCTTCGCGTTGCGTCCTTTAGTCCCTTCAGCTTTACTGCCTTTACTAGGAGTCACACTACCATTCCTACTACTAGGTCGGATGTTCACTACGCTCACTAAGCTATTGCTCCTTGTACGGACGCCGTCGCTAGCTAAGCTGTTATTACGGCTCCGGAGGAGATCCGTAAAGAGTTTGTTGTCCTGCAGTACGCTAATGCTTGGTCTCTTGCCACTACATCCACTGATGCTGCAGCGCTTACTGTCGATACTGTCCCGTTTGTTACTGGCAGTGCTACTTTTACGGAACCTCAAAAAAGCGTCCGTCAAACTGTTGTTCCGGCTTTTCGAAACCTTTTCGGGTTGCAGGTTTTCCTTGTTCGTCTCGGATTTAGCGTTTTCTTTGCGTTCAGTACTTGTTTTGATTGCGGTAGAAGTTTTGGCTTGTTTTTTATTATCAATTGAAACTTTAACATCCGATTTGAGATCAGGATTCCTTTGATTAAACTGAGAATTTTTAAGCTGATTCCTAATTTCAGATAAGGTTTCGATATCGGCTTTGATATTTCTTGCCTTTTTCCTCAAGTTGGGTGGAACAGATGCGGAAAGGGCATCCCGACTACGGAACTTTTTAGGCTCATTTTCTAAGCAAACAGAAATTTTTGGCCTTTTCGTTGAATTTAATTCAGAGCTCTGGATACCAGCGCTGCTACTTTTGCTGCCGTTGCTGCTACTTCTGAGAGCAAACAAATTCTTTGTATTTTTTCCGGTTTGGATTCCGCCACTGCTCACGACAGGCAATTGGTTAGAACCCTTGCCATTTTTGCTTGAAGGTTCATCACTTTTTCCGGCTGAAGAAGAACTTGTCTTTCCTTTACTGCCACAGGATATTCCGTCATCGGAAGATGAGCTCGACTTCCGCCGGCCGATGACAAAATTCAAAACAGATATTTTCCTCGACGTTTTAGCTTCAGCATCTTTTTCATTTTTCGATTCTTCTCCAGCTTGGCGGGGAGCTACAATTGAGCTTTGGAGCGTAGAAATAGATTTTCTTGATTTCTTTTCATCGGGTTGCAGATTAGTTGTCAAGACATTGCTATTCCTCCTGTTCTTTCCACCATACAATCTCTCGAGCCATTCTTCTGAAGACTCTTTCTTGCCCCTGTCACTCTCTGGTAGAGGGGCCGACACTTTGCGCTTCTGAGTGGCTGGTTCAACTCGTAGATTTCCCGAGCTTAGTTTCGCTGTGACGATGAAAGGATCACACTTTAGGTTATCGACATTATCAGCATCGGTTTCTGGCGTCGTTAACAAAATAGAAGCAGTCGTAACTTCGACTCTGTTGTTGTTATCGACAACTCGAGGGTAGGTGGATATCTGGGTATTACTGCTCCTCAATTTCTTGTTGTTGGTCACTGAAGAGGGAGGCGACGTGGCTCTCTTCAGTGCCAAGGAATCATGGTCAGGAGGAGCAAGGAGAGCGTTGGTTGTCGAAAACGAGAGTTTTGGACGGTCTAGCACTTCTGCCGTGATAATCATGATGAGAAACTTACGCAGTAAGTTCTGAAATATTGACCGTGGAGATCTTGTCTGTTTAAGATTCCGAGTGAGTTGTCAAGAAATTTAAGATGGGTACCTACTGTTTCAGTAAATGGGCTTCTCAAATTAGCTGGTTAAGACTATTATAGTTGTAAAGAATTTAACCATTAGTCCAACTGGCATCGTGCAAATCTCATTTTACCAGTTTGGGTACTTCAGTTGTTACGCAAATTTAAGCCATGTTGTAAGGCAATTATTATTGTTACATATCTAATATCAATATTTGATAACTCACAATCATGATATAATCATGATTTCATCAGCTTTCAACCATCATTCCTTATTTGCGTCAACTGCTATTTTTGGACTATAGTGCGATGACTAATTTATTCATACTGCCAAAGCGAGTAGCTTTATATTAATATCAAATTTTCTCACGAGTTCGAAATAATCGAAAGTCCGAAATCAAAGGCAGCTTTTCCGCTGGTCAAAGTGTGCTCTTAATTTTGTCGCTTTAAAAAACTGCGCGTCTACAGCAGCTACTGTCAAAACAGTCCTGAGTTTTTAATATGAACTTAGATTAAAGTTTCCTACGCTAAATTATAAGTTAGAAACCACGTCCTCGGAGAGGTTGGCAGCTGCGACGAATCAACCGCAGATCTAGAAAGAAACGACATTGAAAAATTAGATATATATATATATATACAATACTACAAATTGATGAATAAAACTGTACAACGACGAGTGTTGCTTAGTTACCACCTGAACCTCGTGAAAATCAAAAGTAAAAAAAATAATCGAACAACTCCAGAATCAGCTTTAGACAGAGATATGAGTATCAAATAATCAATGTGCCGAACAATATCATTATGCCTAATATGGGCATTTCTATGGCAATACTTTGCAAAAAGAAGATATTTTCCATAGATTTCAATATACTCCTCCTAACAGGTGAATAATAATGTAGTATGTGCATATTTCGCTTTGCAACTACTGCTACACCTGGCTGGTACTGGGGGCCCAGGTCAAATTGCCCCAGCCCCCCTTTGGTTGAGGGGGTCCCAGCTAAACTTGCCCCGGGCCTTCCTAGGCGCAAATCCGGTCATGTAGACTAATAACTTTTTCCTAGCGCAGTTACTCACAAGAACTACTTACACACCACCAACTCACTTTTACGTACAACGCATACACTCCCACCTCACTTTTACATACAATGCATACACTCCCATGATCCATCTCTCACATTCACCTTCACAACTTCACTCACACGTGCACCCTCCCTCCATTCACACTTCACACTCCGTGCCAGCGATCTAGACGACTTTTTGCCCCTGCTGATCTCCATTCAAGTTCACTTCCTTATAAGGTTAACGACAACAAAAAGCACCTCGTCCTGTACAAGCTACGGCGACAGTTGGCATCGACTGCCCGAGGTGGCGGCCATATTGTACGTAATGAAACGCTCAACGTTTATCTTCATGCATTAAGCCGAAAATAAGTACACGGTCTTAGTGCTTTGATGTGTAGGCAAGAGATAAGTGTATATTATTGATGGCCAGAAGTCTAGGTTGATGGTAAGTGCACACTCTTAGTCTCCTCTGTATATCATCTTTTACTTTACTTTCTTACTTAAACACTACCACTATAAACTTTCAGTATTTTGCTTACACAAACGAAACATCACGAACGTATATTTCTTAACACATAGAGGTGTTCTATTATGAATTAACCATATTTTTTATCATGCATGTATGCCTGTAACAGATACAGTACGTGCCGTGAGAAGGTAGGTGTTCAAGGCGGGCAACGTATCCAAACATTTCTCAGAATATGAAAGAGTAAAAATACTGAAAAAGTTCAGTGCATTCTAAAGATAGAAAGTTGCATAATTATGCTGGGTTTTGGTCGTATCTCTTTTATAGAAAAAAGTGGAACTGCAACCCTAGCAAAAATTTTGGCTGCAAAAAAAAAAAACGATTTAGTGCCTATTTTACTTTCTGGGAGTGACCAAGAAGTTTGTCAGAGTTGTATGCTTCATTCAGGGTAGGCATCGCATAGACTACACGACACTTAGCTGATCAATAGAAATACCGTACATATCACGGGCTTGATATACATCTCCCTCTAGGAAATCTTTCCCCACTTTATCTGTCGGTGAGACTGGTTTTCAATTCCGTACATTTCTTTCTTCATCCTAAAACCAGCCTACAAGCTTAAAAAAACGGAGTTCAACACATTGACGAAAATAACGTCGCTCTATTGAAAAACCGTCTACTTATCGAGAAATTTCGTCAGCCTAAACGCCCAAATATCAATGTTCTTGTTGATATGGATATAGTAATCAACTAGGACTTGGTTCTCATAGGCGACACTCTAGCGTGCCTACACCTACATTTTTGAATCACACCTTCCAGTCTCATACCATTAAGTCTGCGCTCACGGAACTCTTGCAATTCCGCAGTACGCCAAGAACTTTCAACGCTAATGCGCGCATGCTTGAGCCATAAACTTCTCCCTCCCAGTCCCAATTTCGGTAAAGGGCGTAGGACGTCTGCGGCTCGGGTGGTACTGACATACAGGCCTGATTTACAGAAGAACAACTATGCTGGTGATGTATGGACACGCTCCATAGTGTTGACAATAATCCACACGGCATTTCCGTGATATGACAAGAGCAAAATACCAACTTCTCGCGAGAAAATACTGATGGGCTCATAAAATGCTTTGGGCACTACTAGTGCACATTGTCAATTCCCCAGAAAAAAGTATATGAATCATTGTACATGTACTGTCTGATATTGTACCGTAAATATTATACTTTTTCAAGGATTCTTAAGCCCACTTGAAGGTGTCAAAAATAACACTATCGCATTAGTCACAATAAACATCAACTATCTCACAACTTTGACAGAACGTAATCACTAAAATATGCATAATGTGGACATTTTACATTTTCAGGACGTTTTCCCAATTATAATATATTTTAAACTTACCACCCAATCTTAACTTCATAAAAGGCACTTTCTATCTGCTTATTTGGAAAGTAAATTTTTTTTTCTCACTTCCTGTCATATTGTTGCACTGTTCCGATTTATCGGTACATTAGACTAGCCACATACTAATCACAGTAATAAGAACGAAATAACAAGTTACACGAACTATTTACAGTAGTACATTGTATGGACTAGGAAGCCTTTCACTTTTTCCAGCGACGTTCCAGGAACTTCAGAAGAACTCTACCGCACCACCTTCCATTTAGCGCCATGCATAACCTTCGACTCTTTTAGCACGCTTCATCAACCATACTTATTAACCATGTGTGTCGCAAGCGCTGTCTTCCGTGCTTGTTAGATGGCCCGTAACAATCTGGTTTAGCACGTCCCGTCCCAGCAGTTTTTCCAAGCACAGTTTCCGTGTACTCTGTGAACTCGGGATAGCAACTTCCTGAAGACCGCGAGATGGATCGCCTCCCATTGGTCGCTATGATGGGCAATTAGTGGAAGATGATTCCATGGGGTGAAATACTGCGGGAACCTTTACGCCAACAGGCTTGCCTCCTTTTGAGGAGGGTCTTATAAACTCCAGCCTTCAAGTCTTTGTGGGGCCAGAAGAACGATACGATGGATAGGAATCCCAATCTCCACAGGTGATCTATGTTATTACGGAGTTGACTTTTTTCGGAGTATCGGTAAATAATCTAAGCCTGTGGTACCAATTCTAGGAAAGTGTTCCGCCGCTGATCTATTGAAAAGCTGATATAATTTTTTCAACAGCATCTATTAGTAGCCTGTGGTTCCAACTTCCCTGACGAGTTATAACTTCTGGTGTCAAACGTGCTGTGCATCTTTTATAAAAAATACCTCGTGGAAATCTCACGTTCTTTTCGGATAGTACATCAAGATCAAAAGCTCCCTTTCGATATACTTCAATGGTTCTTCTTCAGTAAAGCGTTCCCATCTTGGTCACAGACTAACAAAAATCACATTAATGCGATCATTATGAAGAGCTAACACCTGGTAGCTCAACTCTAGGACAACTGAGCTATTAATAAGTATATATTTTCTCCTGGGGTTCACTGATAAACCACAATACAGATATGATTTAAAAAAGACTGGCTGAGCTAAAGAGAGACTATTGGGGGAGATCAGTGTACACCAATTTTGGCTGTGAATACCACCGTGAAGATATAGCTAGTGGTTTCTCTATAATGTGCACACTAAAAAACTCCACTGTAGCAGAGCGAGAGCTGGCTGTATATAGCGAAGGATTTAATTACGAATGATTACTGAAATATCGACACAGTTATTAATCCTGCACTGTATGAAAGAGAGGCGTCAGTATTCTGTAATAGAAATTTTGGAACTTTAGTAAGATATCTTGTGCTTCTTACTTCTTGAAGATGACATTGCGACCATCAGTACATAGTTTGTGAGGAAGATTAACTTCTAAGCGCATTATAGTCTCATAATTTCAATTGCGTAAGATCGAGTTTTTGGTCGTATTAAGCGTCATCGGCCTGCGACTAACACCAGAAACTGCATCCAAAGAAGTATTTTGCCCTGGATTTAATATAATGTGTTTGTTTACGCATTGCGCGATACAACAGATCTATTTATTAAGCTTAATTAGTACCACGTATCACAATTTACCTTATAACAAGCCTAAACACGACAATAATTCCTGTCGTCAGGCGCACGACACCTTGATAGGTACATCTTGTGGGATCGATTGAAATAGCTATCACCTTAAGAGTATAGAGTTCCAAAGATGGACGCTTGCGGCCCCACCACAATTGCAAAAAGGGCAGATCGGGGCCACAAATCACGGCCTTTTTCTCTAACAGCATGTGGTGGGGCTCCAAGTGCCTCTGAGTTTGGATTTTCATATAAGAGTCTCAGGTTTGCGCGGCGCAGGGCAGCGGCTTCATAGCACACGGAGCCAAGGACGTAGCAACGGCTACGAAGATCGGAAGCTGAACGTTTCGACTAAGCTGACTCGCTGATTGGCTAAACGAATGGCTGGGGAAAGTGAAAGCAAGCACTGAATGCAAGATAATAAACGATCAGTAGTGGTATTATCTAATAATCTAGTAAATTAAAGTATTAGAAATACCCTGATTCCTAAATAGATAGAATTGTGTAACATCCCCAGTTCAGTACCCCGGAGCTGACATCTTCCCCCCCCCCCTCTCCATTATATTCACTACATGGAGTGAAGTAAAGGATTATATTTATGATTGGCATCATCATTACAAACACAAGTGACCTGAGAGTGTCAGAGCACATCTCTCACACCTGGCACCACACACTGACATCGGTGAGCCAAAGGTCAGGAGCAGGACGGCGGTGGGAGCAACAGCAGCTGTGGAGTGAAGTGTTGCCTGGCATTTGACTCACCGCGGTAGCTAAAAAACGCAATCAGTCCTGAAATGAATCGACAGAATAACGAAGTCATGGCGCCTGAGAATAGCCTGTTAGATCTCAGGGTCAACTGGGCTGATGAGTTTGCAAGCGCCAGACGAAAAGGGAAAAAATAAAATTAAAAGTGAAACAGTAAGAATTTACGGAGTGGCTGGAGAGTGGCCGATTAAAGAAGAAAAAGAAGGTACCAATATTTTCGGAATATAAGTATAAATGATAAGACGAAATGGAATCGCCGGCGATGTTCTCTCCTGATATCTGCAATCACTGATGGAGCAGATGCGTGCACTGCATCCTCTAGTGCAGTGGTTCCCAAAGTTTACTATGCCGGGCACCCCTCTAGAACTTCTTGCGTGTGCTCGCACCCCCTACAAAATAAAGTACCAATATGATGATGTCAAATTAAATTTATGCCAACTTTTATGCTACAAATTCAAGTTAATTTGTGAATTAGTGAGGAACAAAACAGTGTTTTGCACCCCTGAAAATGTCCTCTCGCACCGCTAGGGTGCCATGCGCCCCTGTTTGAAAATCTCTGCTCTAGAGCGAAATCACGCCTACAGGCATGGATAATGAAGTGCTGGCAATGCAATTTCTTTGCCGCGGTTTTTGAGGGCATGTGTACGCTAGTTAATCTAATAAAAGTGAGACAGCCTAGCTGCTTTACACTAGTAAATCAGTCACTGCCGAAAACCGAGACCAACAGAAACACATTTGTTCGATCTCACTTCCATTGGTCTCCGCTGTAGCCAACGACTCTTGGCTTGCTTCTGCAGCCTTGCGCCAGCCAGAGATCTGTGAGTGACCTTTTACCTTCATAAAGGAAGAGGTGATGGTAGAGGAGGAGGTAAAGGAAGGAAGGCAGGCATATAAATAGCAGGCCGTGAAACACTCACAGGAGGAAGCTGCTGTCAGGAAATCGTGACGCCCCCGAGCAATGGGAGCGCCCTCATTAACTGCAGTTCTGGGGTACTCAAATACGTCGTAGCATTTCGTGAAGTAACGAGAACGTATAACGCGCGCAGTTTCGTACAGAAATAGCGATGTCGCGGCTCGAATTTACGTCACTTTTTGAATAAGAGTCACAATTGTTTTAGCTTCCAAGCAATGTATGATCTAATACGTGAAAAATTATGTCACTGCATTAATACCCGCAACTGTACGCTTATGGTACCCGGAATTTTACATAGCGTTTCGCAATCCATGCGAAGCTTGCAACTGATATTCTTTCCCAAAAATTAGCAACACAAACTTAGGATGCGCACGTCTTTCAGTAGAATTCAGAGTCAGCTAGCACTTTGAATCATCGGTTGAAATAATAATAAAAGCAAGTGTGAGCAGTGCAGCCAATTTGCTTGAGAACGTAACCCGAATCTTACGATCGAGCAGATGCTAAGACGCTCGTAATAATAAGCAACTCGTGGCTAGCGAGACATTTCTGCCTGGCGAGCGCTGAGTCTTTCGCAGATTTGAACTGAGTCACCATTTCTCCGTCAAAGGAAAGTTTCAGCACCAAACACTATTATTGCACTTCATTATTTTCATGACACAATAAGCACAAAATATCAACGAGGTTCTTTAGCTTCAATTTATGCATTTCTATAAATACAAAGGATCGAGGGACGACTTCAACCTAAGACTTCCAGTCTACCACACAGATACCACATGTGTATATTCTTTAAAAGAATTCGTTTCAAACTTTCCGAAGAATGTAAAGAGCAAAAACTAAAGGCCAACAGAGAAGAGCAAGGAAAACACCCTTAGTGAACTATTTACAATATCCTGTCTCAGGCAGATCGTTGACTGAATATTTTTTTGGAACTTTATGCAAGTAGTCCAGTATGTGACGTCCGATTTATTGGGACGCATTCAACTCTAGAGAAGCAAAAAACGCAACAGTGGCCCACTTTATTTAGCTGCCGCGTCGTCGTAATTAGAAGCGATTTGCTAGTCTATTAAGAGTTTCTACCCTAAATTATACACTGAAACTATAGTGACATAATTAAGCCCATTTCAATCAGCTGCCTTAATAATAGCACTATTTCTTGAGTAGAAATTTCGGGCCGTCATCAGACGTTGTTTTACAATTTCAGTTTCTGGGAACGACCAAGAATTCCGTTAGGATTGTATCGTGACCAAATGGTCCTGGTGGACGATAAAATATTATTAAAAGAAAAACAACTTTATAAGGCACTGAATTTATGGACGTCAGCTTGACAGGTTTACTACACACAGCATAGTTCCATCTATACCTCAAAGCATTAATATGTAAAATTACTTTACCTATACACCAGCGTAGCGACTAAAAATATATTAGTTTAAGGTACGTATAATAGTAGTAGTAGTAGTAGAAGTTTTTACTAGCGCTTCAGTGGCACACTGCCTATATCGCGCCGAACTATTCCTGTGTTTAACCACAGGCTCGTGCGCCGACTAGGGCGCGTTTTAAATTGT
>LQNS02277100.1:1090647-1112258 GCA_001587735.2 Parhyale hawaiensis
CAGTGTAGATTAAGACCTGACGCCGGGGTTATCATACAAATGAATATCTAATATAATGGTAACCATGCTGATGAATAGCTGGCACAGTTGTCACAATATCGATGAATACATGATACAGTAGTTACTACGCTGATGAATACATGCATTAATGATACAGTCGTCACTACGCAAATGAATACATATTAAAGGCTTCACGGTACAGTGAAGCACGAAGAGGGAAGCGAAAAAATCCATTTCAGGAGCCGCTCGCAGTCAACAGAGACATTTATTTTGAATCTGTGAGCTCTCCTCAAGTGTAATGGCAGAGCCACTGCTATTTTAGCGCCTCAATTTCTGGTCATCACAGCCACTTGATGCAAATGTGGTCGTTAGGGAGAAGTCGACTGCATGAGAAGGTCCGCTTTTTGTCAGAGTTTGACAAAAAGCGGGGTCACTTCTGCCTAACAACATCATCGTAAAATGAATTAAAGCACAGGGAACTGCCGATAGAAGAACGATCGAGCGTTAGCTGATGTCGAAAGTGCATTATTTGTTCGTGTCTGTCGCTGACACGCGGTGAAATCTCTGTTATGGGATGTTTATATCTATCTTTTAATGGGTGTATTTAATCAAACTTCTATTGAAAGTTGCTTCTTTAAAAGTAAAGAGATACATACTGTTAACTAGGTTTACCTGTGGAACAAACGGTACGTATAGTTTTATGTATTCGGAGCCCGATTGACCCATAGAGGGGGGGGGGCGGCTCGGTCCCAGTTAAGTAGCTACCTACGGCTGAATTATGAATTATGCACCAAACATTACGTACCATTTCTTATGGCAACTGCAACACATGCGTCTTATAAATCGGGTCCGGCACATACTCGTCCAGAGAAATAAATGTACTTTCTTATACACGGGAAATTGCAGTAGATATAAATTTGTATAAACGGCGATTTAGAGAACGAATATAGAAATATGCAAATAATTACACATCTGACGTAACTCTTCATGCACAGAGATATAGGTACTGTATACCAGTTGCAATAAACAGTGAACTATTATTATTATTATTTTTAGTTTTAGACGAAAAGATGATCATCCAGGATTATCCTAGTCCGATTGGCACTATATATATATATGAAAAGAACATTCACGCAAATGAAAGAACGCGCGTATATCTGTTTGCGTATGATTATACCTATAGCGTCTTTGACTGGTCATTGTCCAGATTAATTCCAATACCGCAATAAGATTAAAAAATTTCGACCACGAAGAGTGGAAATCGCTCACGCTTTGACATAATCTGTACCCAGAATTCTATTTTGTATATTTTAGCACCTGTGCAGCTGAAAACGCCTTTCAGCATCTGTGTAACTGAAAACGTTTTTCAACATCTGTGTAACTAAAGACGCCTTTCAGCCCCTATGCAACTGCTGCCTCCTGTGTGCGCTGGCCTGAACACATCGGAAGTGAGGATGGCCGCCGTAGAGTCGGCAGTTCGCGCATGCGCAGTGGCGCCCAGCACACTCCGCTCCCGCACCTGGCGCCTTGTCAGGTATATTCAGTGGCTAATTGCCATATACGGAACTGAGCACTTCCTCAAGAGATAAGCGACCCTCGTGTTTGTGTTGCGTTAACAGGTGTCAGATCATCCTACGCGATCTCCTGGGCCCTCCGGCATCTTAATGACCAGAGAAGTGCAAGCACTACGGCATGGTGCAGTGCAAGTATATAGAGGTGTATGGAGCAGTTAAATGAATGGGTAGGAAGATGAATGAATGAATGAACGGATGTATAGTGTCATGGTCAACATAGGGAAGCACGTTACAAAAGGAACTGCATCAAGTCAGCTGTTTGTACCTGTTTGTATTTGTCCCTACGACTAAATTTTTATCAAATTTTATATAAAACTAGAGCACCCAGAGGTCGTATACCTCCGCCAAGCAAGGAAACGGTAACGAAAAATTTAAATTGGTTCTGAAAGTATGATATTCTTTGTATCAACACCAAAATTTAATCATTTGTGCCTTTTAACATTATAAAGAGTTTTTGTTAATTTTTTTGACGATCCGTTCATAACTTTTTGAGTTATGCTGCTAACAAACATTTCGACAAACATAAGTCAAGCTCACAAACAGACCAACCGATCATCATCAAACTTCAATCCTTTATGCCATGCCTTTAACATAACTAACAACTCCTGTAAATTTTATAAAGATACAATTATAACTTTTCCAGTTAATGTGCTAACAAGCATAAAATTGAAAACAGCGACAAATAACCGAACAAACAGATCATTACAAAAATTTGATCATTTATTCTTCGTGATATAGGTACCTAAGAACTTATGTAAATTTCATAAAAATCCGTCCATAGGTGTTTGAGTTATGGCATTAAGAAGAATAAGGCAGGCAAAGAAAAAAAAAAAGGATTAACCGATTTTCACCAAAAGTTAATCACCTGTTCCTCCTAGCATACTTAACAATCCCTATAAATTTCGTTACAATCCGTTCATGACTTTTTCAGTTATCTTGGTGAGCGACAGACAAATAGACAGACCAACTCGACGAAAACATAACCACCTTAGCGGAGGTAATTAGAGCACACTTAGAGAGCATATACCTCCGCCAAGCAAGGCAACGGTAACGAAAAATCACACTGATTTCGAAACCATTATTTCCTTTGTATCAACACCAAAATCTAGTCATTTGTGCCTTTGACAGTAATAGCAGCTCCTGTAATTTCCTTGAAAATCCATTCATATCATTTCTAGTTATGCTGCTAACAAGCATTCTAACAAACATTAGAAAAACACACAAACAGATGAACTGACCATTCCAAAATTTAGTAGTTTATGCCTTGTAACATTTTTAATAACTCCTATAAATTTCATAAAAATCAGTTATGGACGGATTTTGACGAAATTTACAGGGATTGTTAGGTCTGTTAGGAGGAACAGATTATTTTTCTTGGTGAAGATCCGCCCATCCGTTTGTTTGTTTGCCTGCCTATTTTTTATTAGTGCCATAACTTGAAAAGTAATGAACGGATTTTCATGAAATTTACACAAACTGTTAGGTTTGTTACAGAGAGTAAATGATCAAATTTTTGTGATGATCTGTATGTTCGTTCGTTTATTTGTCACTGTGTTTGATTTAATGTTTGTTAGCGCAATAACTCAAAAAATATGGATGGATCTTTATGAAATTTTCTAAAATTGTTAGAAATGTTAAAAGACATAGTTAATTGATTAAATTTTGGTGATGATTGGTTGGGTGTTTGACCAATGTTTGTTAAAATATTTGTTAGCAGCATAACTCAAAAACTTATCAACGGATCTCCAAGAAAATTACGGACACTGTTGACATTATCAAAATGCACAAGTGATCAGATTTTGGTATTGATATAAAGAAAATCCTGGTTTCAGAGCCGACTTGAATTTTTCGTTACCGCTGCCTTGCTTGGCGGAGGTATGCACTCTCAGAGAGCTCTAGTATTCATAATGAAAAGCTTGCAGAGAAAACGCAACAAAATTCTTTAGAAAGTTATTTTCCTATCGCATATTGTTTTAAATATTATCATAGCGCGAAGAGCGGATTCGTTTTCTGCTAGGTGTGGGGGGAGGAGACACTTTGTAATTTATCGTCACTGTTATTTTGCTATGAGAAAAATATTTGCTCCATCCCCAGAGAGCTTCAGCATCGACAAAATAATAAACCGAGCCATTAGAAACATTCTATTTTCCTATTGACCCTCTTAAACAAAATATGAAGCTTTCGATGTCAGCAGAAATCATTTTAGGAAGAAACCCGATTTTTCGGAATGGGTAAAGTTGCAGAGTTTGATCATATGAGTATAATACTGTAAATGAGAAAAATCTTATGCGAGATAAGTCACTAGATAGCGTTTTACAAAGAACGCCTAGCTTATGCAGCTGATGCATATCGCAAGTTTCTATTTTGTATTACGTTTGGAAGAAACTCTCCAAGACATTTTTTTATGATCAAGTGTAGTACTGGTTCAATACTACCTAGTATCCAGATTTTCATCCTTTCAATATATTAGGAGGAAAATTGTCAAAACAAATTTTGTTAACGATCACGTACGATGAAACGAACGTAATCTTTCAAAAATACTAAATAAAAATACTCGATTGCACACGTCGCCGCCTCCACACAATATGGCATCATGGAAATTCAAGCAGGAGAGGACGGAAGAGGACCCGCTGCGGGTGGTATGAGAAGAAAACAATCGAGTGAGCAATAAATGGAAGGTCAAGGAGGACGGCCAAAGTTCTCAATAACCATTACTCAGTTTTTCTTAAATGCTTGATCACAAAAGATGTCCATCGTATCCCCGCCATAAGAAACTGCAATTGCAAAACGATCTAGCCATACAAGCTCAGTGTTTGAAAACCATGCAATAGCCGGATGAAAAAACAGTTGAACAACATAGTGTGAGCGATACGCAGAGAAACGTGGTTAAAAATTTTGCAATTACGCAAACCATCAAATGTAGGTACCACAACTTTGAAAACAAATAGTGATACTAAAAAATTGTTTGAGTAACGCTTCGATATTCATAAAAGATATGTGTTCGTACGCCCCATGTAAATGCAAAGGAATGTTATTTTAAGTAGCAAGGCACGACGCGTACCATAATAGCTATATAATGATAATGATTACCAATATGAAGTGTAGAGGGAAAATGTTAGATCACCGACTCACAGTGGAATTTCTTAGGGTTCCAGCGGCAATCATAAGTACTCGCTTATAATAATAATATTGTATCTATATAGCATGACCTCTGCACTGCTGCGATTGAGTAGAAAATTTTGCAAATGTTATCCATTGATTGCGGGTTCACAATATTACCACAACAAAGAAATCCAAGAATTTCCCTCTTCTTTATAATGCTTGCAGAAACGAACGAAGTCGATCGTTTCAGTAGCATGAAGTTCCCCTATAATATAATGCTGCACGTGCAACGCACGACCACGAGCGGGAGAAATACAAGCAAAATTTTCCTACTGAAAAGCGGACTTCAATGACGCAAGTTAAAATTAAAGCAACGATGAAGAACAATAAGTATTTTACTGCAAGCTTTCAATTTCCTCTGATTTCCTGCCTCGTCTGAAGAAAACTTTAAAGGAAATCGAAAGCTTTCATTAAGTGCGAGACGTCGTTAAGAATGGACAACAGAATAATAATCACTTCATAGTCACCCCTACTCCCTCTCCTTCTCCCCATTCTTCTTCGTAGTTCTGTTGTGAGGAATATCGTATATACCTTCACTACATTAATCTTCAGCATAATCAGCAAGTTATGAGCCGGGCTGGAAGAAGGAACTGAAAGTTAATATCAGCGCTGCCGCTTAGGGATATTAGACCTGCTCGACACTTAGTTTGTTAATTTGGCGATGCAACATATTTTATATCGCTCACAGAAATTTAAAAAATGAGAAATTTTAGCTAGAGAGTCGGAGAGTATCAATGGTATCCAAGTATCAGTTTGGTAGGTGATGGAAACACCAAGCTTGCACGTAACCAACCAACAAACTGCTAATTATGCTCCAGTAGGATAGTACCGTTTATTCTTTGTACCCATGAACAGTACTGCATGGCCACACTAAGATAGACCTTATCATGCTCTGCGATGGTCGCAGTAAAAGAAAGTAACGTAAAAGCTACCTACACAAGCAGCAATCCAATCAAAAATTATAATATTTATCCATTATCAATTGCCGTCGCATTAATATTACAATGTAGAGTACGTACTGATATTTACTTCTACTGAGGTACAAGGGAAGACGTGCACAGTAAAAGTGCTAGCTGCGTGGGGGAGGATGCTGCTAATACTGAACTACTTTTAAAATGAAGAAACTAACTTTTCATTAATAGTCGACGGCAAAATATATATATGAAACCATTATACTATTTATTTGTATTTTATAAATTCTGTCATTATTCCTCGGAGCCACGTAAACTAGTTGCCTCAGTTTATGCGTACAGCCAGCAATGTAGAAAGTCGCAACAGACTGAAGCTTCTCTTTAGAATAGAGACGTCCCTTGAACGCGAGTGATTCCTTTCAACAAAATTTTTGCCCGCCAAAGATGCTGATTTATGATTTCAGCTTCCGGACGGCCCAGACGCTGATCGGGTTTCCAATACCTCCCGAAAGTAGGTAGAGTTTCAGGACCAGAACGACGGCAGTCCTGCGTGAGAGGGGGCTCCATGGTGACGACACTCTTCCACCGGGGCGTCAAGTGTAACTATTAGATGAGCTTACATAGTCTAAAAAGAACCTTATTGCGAAACAGTGACGTCAAGTCGACGAAATTAGCTTGGCAAAATAATAATAATAATTCTGGCAGTAGAGTTTTAGCAAACTTGAGCGATTGGACGTCGTGATGACGTCACTCTTCCTCCGGAATCGCAAAGCTCGACTACTAGGTTCAGTTGACAGAGCCATAATTTCAACTTAACCTCCACCTCCGAGCAAAGAAGCCCGCCAGCCGCTGGTAGAGCAACTGTCAATTAAAAGAACAACCGGTTTTTATCAGATAAGCAGGCAGCGCACTTAATTGCACTTGATGGTCCGGCAGATTATGCTTCTAAGCTGGACATTGGATATTAGGCATTTGTCTGCGAGGGATTACCGTCAATGATTATTGGTAATTACTGATAATGGCGGCATCATTTCTAATTGCGCTGACGTATGATTGGAAAATTGCAGTATGCAAATGACGGGACCATGTGCGTGTGCGTCTGACGAACATGACTGTAGTCATATTTAGGCAGTCATCATTTTCGTTTACTTAACCTTTTCTTGGAATTACATATAGTCTATGAATATGTAAGCTTAAATGAATCGCAAGAAGCGTATCGCAGACACATGGTCATTGCCATATTTTAATATTTTGGTTTTCTCAACCCTTACTCGGAGCCATGCATATTAATGCACTGCGCATTTGCTAGCTTATCTTGATTGATTGTAATATCAATGATAAAATCATGTAAGTAATTTCAAATTGATGTTGATTCGTAGGCGCTCTACACATGTCCACAAAAGTTGGTAGACATGTAGCTGGCTTCGGCGAATTGGCGGAATAGCGGATATCCTCTTATTAGGAATGATCGGTCCACCTGGGCTGCAAGATGCAATTAAGGGCTATTAGGAAAATATTTCAAGATGCAATTAAGGGCTAGTAGGAAAATATTTCAGAGTCTAAATAAATACTCCCAACATTTTTGCAGTACTAGAAGTGCGAGATCGTAATATCACTACGTTGAAATACAGCAATGCTAGGTTCAGAAAGCACATGCATAAACGGGCGCTGTTCTGCCTTTTGGACATTATTTACTGAGCTCATCCTACGAGATAACGTGACTTTGTGCCACTTTATACATCTTTCATCATACCTTTGACGATTCTTTCTTTCCCAATATTATGACCTTTTGACAAATTATAAACTACACTGACATATATGACAGCTGATGTACATAACTACATGAAACCATCCTAGGGTATATTAGCAGATTAAGACCAATTAAAAGTACAACGACGTCGCTAACATTCCTCGGAAACACACAGAGAAAAACTACGACTCAGATTGTGCAACAGAAAGTTAATGAACTAACTGCAGTAGACACCTAATACTGGCATTCCTAGAGGTATATTCGGCAAGGAGGATTATACCCAAGCACGAAAATCAGCAAATTTCCGCTCTTGCACCATATACACGGCCGTGCACTACGGGTTGGATCAGTGGGTACAAGGTCCAGTGGCCAGAGGTGGGAGGCGGCTATGGTGTTCCGTGTAGATAAGGAGCAAGTGGCTCTCGATGTAGCCGTCGCTTACGAGCAAATCCTACATGCAGTATAATGCAGCGTCTCTCCGTGTGCCAAACGAGAAAAAAGAAGCTGTATAGTAATTAAGACTAGTAACCCAACCCACTATAATAATAATATAGTAATTAAGAACAGTACAGTGTACCCAGCCGTCCAAAGGGCAGGTTTTTCAGTAAATTTCCACGAGGCGCAATGTCAACCGTAATTTGTAAGCGCAGGAGACGTTTTTGAGCTTTAAGAACGCAGTGAAGAGTTATGCGAGTTAAAAATATACAAATAAATACGTAAATATACACAGACACACTGGTATTTATTATACCTTCAGTTTGAACAGGAACTAAAAAAAAACTAGAACACTCTGAGAGCGCTCACCTCCGCCAAAGCAAGGCAACGGTAACGAAAAATTCAAATTGGTTCTGAAACTATGATTTCCTTCGTATCAACACAAAAATTTAATCATTTGTGCCTTTTAACAATATTAACAATTTCAGTAAGTTTCTTGAAGATCCGTTCGTAAGTTTCTGCGTCATGCAGCTAACAAATATTCTAACAAATATTAGTCAAACATGCAAACAGACCAACTGATCATCACTAAAATGTAATCACTTACGTCTTTCAACATCACTAACAACTGATGTCAATTTCATAAAGATCCATTCATAACTTTTTGAGTTATTGTGCAAACAAGCAAAACATTAAACACAGCAACTAACGAACGAACCAACAGATCATCACTAAAATTTGGTCCTTTACTCTTCGTAATACATCTATCAACTCATGTAAATTACATAAAAATCCGTTCCTGCATGACGTTCTGAGTTAAGGCATTAAGAAAAATGAGGCAAACAAACAAACGGATGAACAGATCTTCACCAAAAGTGAAGTATCTGTTCCTCCTAACATACTTAATATTCCCCGTAAATTTTGTTAAATCCGTCCATAACTTCTTGAGTTATCTTGGTGACAGACAGACAGACAGAGAAACAAACAGACGGACACACTCGACGAAAACTTAACCTCCTTCGCGGAGGTAATAAACAAGAAAGTATCCTATGTTTAACTCATGTGGATGCCGTGCTTATCAAGTTAGAACGGAGAACATCATACGCTTTTAAATGCAATAATAATATCGAAAAGTTACTTGTGATTAGGTAATTGTTGGTGAAATGTGTTGACCAGAATTCCGTCTCTCAGTAACCCAGCAGGCTGTATAACTAGGCTTCAGCGCTCAGCAAACCTAAACATGCACTTCTGGATACAGAAGTTGAAGAACGTCTTCTGTGTATCTGAACTAAGTGTTGTAACTGGAATCAAAGCGTCGGACCACAGTTCAAAATTCATGCGTATACTTCGATTATTATTGAATTTTGTTACAATATCGCCTGTTCCACGGCTCTCGAAGTTTTCCCCAACCGAGAGTACCTAAGTATCATATTTGGAATCCAATTTCTATGTATCGCATACAGCGCAAACAGCTTCAATACATGAAAACTTTACAGATTTATGCAATGCAAGCATTTCAGACTTCTCAGAAAATAAACTACGGCAATTTTTATCTGAACTAAATTGATATGGGCCAGGTAAGTTTGTACACTATATAGACTATAGACGAGATGGGTCAGGCTAGCATGGAGACGAGACTAGAGTAGACTAGATGAGTCATGCATGTATGTAGACTAGTTCAGATGGGTGAGGCAAGTATGGGTTAAACAATTACTGGGTGCAGAAAGTCCGCAGGTTTACCCTCATGGGACCTTAAGGACACAAACGACCGCATTTTTATGTAACCCAGAACCGCTGTGTATTAAACAGTGCTGTTAAATTTAGCCATGGAGCCCTCAGTGGAGACGTAACCAGGAGGGGAGCGCTGAAGCTTCAAGTGTGTCAAATGCTATTGGTTTATTACGGTGTTTACTTGCACACTGGTCTGGTGCAAGTGTTACGTGCTGCTGTAGGGAAAGTGCGACAGAACAAATGGAAACCTGAGTAAATTGGTAAAATCAGCGAGGCAAATTCGGTAGATGACGGAGGGCATTTTGGCATACCCTAATTGCATCATTTCTGAAGTAAATGAACAAACCAGACCGCAAAACTGCTGCTGTCAACCAACTCCATACGATTCATCATAAACTGCATTGAAAATGCAGGAAATGCCTTAAAAATATGGAACTCAGTATGCATACGTCCGTAAATGGCCAACTTTTGGATTCGTATCGTTGCCACTGACGCTAGGAAACCTCAACTCATGAAAAATAATTCTTCTCGATTGTAATAACGCATTTCAATTCTAGTACGTCAGGAAAAACGTTCAAGAATCTTGAACTCGCTGTGGCAAATGCTGGCAGATTTTCAAAGAAAGAAACTGGGTGCTGCTCTTGACATTGTGAAACTGACACTGGACCCTAGAAATACTTTCATTCAATTACTGAAAGCTTAGGACGGACATCACCAATACGAATGGCAACACTCTCTCTGTCTCCATAGTATGCAGGTATATCGATCCAATATGTGGTGAAGCCTTTTACTCTCGGCAGAATCCACCTTCAGTCGGTCTCGACATCGTAGGTACACAATGGCTGTCTAGCTTCGGTATATAAAAAGACAGACAAAACTATAGGAGACAAAGGAGCACAGGATACACAACGAGGTCTGAGATCTCACGACAATGTTTTTATAAGACAGGAAATGAGGGCAACACCGCCCACGCCTCGCACCTTCTATTGCACCCTGCATAAGTGGTGGGCAGCGGAGGCTGCTGTCGCTGCAATGTTATTTGATAGCTTGCAAATAAGGGACCTCAGTGTAAAGTTACGGGCTTTTAAGTGCAGGAAATCAAACAGCTTGATAAAAGAGCGTGAAATTTAACAGATAAATAATCAACGACAGTATGAAGCTTACAAATACGAGACGGTCAGCAATAAAAAAAATGTCCCTTAAGTGCGAGAAATCAAATAGTTACACAAAAGGACGAGAAACGTTTACAGCTAAAGAAACGAAGAGAATATGGAGCTTGCAAATAGGGGCCTCGGTCTGCAAAAAAATATTCTTTTAATGCCTGGACGTAATAAACTAACTAATAAACGGCAGTATGGAGCTTGCCGGTCAGGGGCGCACTTTAAAATATTGTTCATTTAAATGCGTGAAAGATGAAAGCTAACGGAAGAAAATTTTGCTGGTGCCAGCGAAAGCTAAATGTAAAATAAACTATGAACGAGGATACGTAATGCCAAGCACTAGGAAGTAGAAACGAAAAACATAACCAAGTTTGTCAACAATTTGCTAAAACGAAATCTTAGGTATGACGTAAGAATATATACATTAGTTTTCAAGTAATAGTGTGAAAAATACTATCCAGTGTGACGAGCGTTGCTGCAAAATATACACTTTTAAGGAAGTGACAATGCATATTTAAGTGAATTATGTTTTCATTTGAATAAATCAAAATTGCATCCATGCAGTTGGCCAATAACCGCTCAGAAGACATATTTTATCAGTTGCTTCAAAGGAATATTGACGACAAAGATTTGCAGCACACACTGGTGCTCTCACGCCCCCTTTCACACCATGTGCTCTTTGACAACGACGCTCATTGTGCCTCGGCACCTTGGCCCCATTGTCTGCTGGGATGCAGAGATGCTCATGCTGCTTACAAGCAATAATTTCATCCATTGTACGAGGCGTGAGTCATAAGCCCTGCAACATGCGGTCACACAAGCTTGTTGGCGACTGCATAAAGGGATAGTGCGGGTAATTGAGTCGCAGAAATCATGAATAAAGATTTGTACGAACAGGATGGGGAGAAATCATAAAGAGAAAGGTGTAGGAAGACGAGAGGTAGGAATCTTGAATCTATGTCGTGTCCAACTGAAAGAGCCAGGCAACATCATGGCTAATGGTTTGTACGAACAGGATAGGTAGGAATTATTAATACAGACGTGTAGGAAAACGAGAAGTAGGAATCGTGACGCAAGTCGGAACAGGAAGCGGACGGACAACGTCAGAGAGAAATATTTGAAGGAACAGGGCCGGCAGAACATAAGGATTTTTTAGGAATAGGACAGGTTGGGATCAAGAATTTATCTCAAATTGGAATAAGTCATGAAAAAAGCATCCATGACTAAAAAGTGGAGCAGTCTGAAAGCGCAGACATCCACCAACCACCGCATCGCTAACGAAAAATAAAAAAAAATTGGAAAAGAATAAACTTTACAAAATACCAAATATTGGTCATTTGTGCTGCTAAACATTCTTTACCGCTCCTGTAATTTTTTAGATAACTTTTCGAGTTTTGTTTTGACAAAAAATTTGACAGAGAAACCATCAAACGCACAAATGACAAACCGATCATCACCAAAATTTGGTCATTTGCATCTTTTAACATTTCTAACAATTCCATAACTTATGAAATAGGTTACTGACAACTTTAAAAATAAATATGAAGGCAAATATAAAAATAAACACAGAGACAAACAGATTATCACAAAAATTTGGTCCTTTGCTCCTAGTAATATACTTAACAATTCGTGTAAATTTCATGAAGATCCATCAATAAGTTTTTAAGTTATGTTACCAGGAGAAAAACAGGTACACAAGAAACGGTTGAACGGATCTCTGCCGCCAAAAGTTTTTCATCTGTTCCTCCTAACATATCTAACAATCCCTGTAAATTTTGCAAAGATCTCCCCATAACTGTTTGAGTTACCGCAGTGACGAACTCGACGAAAACATAACCTCCTCGGCTGAGGTAAAAATTTGCAGGAACATGACAGAGATAGATCACAGTGAAAGATGTGAGAAAATATATTGAAATACTGTAGCAGATTTACGGTGCGGGCAAAGCTGAAAACTCAATATACTGCATACAAATGTAACATTTCGCACCTCAATCCCAAAGTTTCGGATTCACATCCTAATATTTCGCTTTCAAATCCAAATTTTTTCGCACTCGAAACTGAAAATTGCCCACAAAACCCAGAAGTTGAACCCCAAAACTAACATTCTGCATCAACAACCCAACATTCTGGATGCAAAACCGAATATTTTGCTCGCGGGCCGCTCCCCTGAGCCTAAAACAACAGCACGGAAATGATGACTCAGCAAACAATAACAGCTGGCGATACAATCACAATCGCTCAATACAAAATGACAGCAGCGACGGATGAGCCTCCAGTTTACCGATGACTTGCAGCTACTCATGGCCCAGACAGACGGACTGCGTCTGTCGGTCAAGGGGGGGAGGGGCAATATTTTATCTTGAAAGCAATAGTAACCATGTAGGGGGACATTGTGGCATCCTGGATACAATAGTAAATATGTACTGGGACATTGTGGTATCCTGGATACAATAGTAGCCATGTCATATAGGAGGACATTGTGGTATCCTGGATACAATAGCAACCATATAAGGGGACCAGTGCGGTATCCTGGATACAAGAATAACACGTTCGCTAAAGGCGGAACCATGTCGCATACACATGAACACAGACGAGCATTTCTTTGGTATTTTTGTGAGAAAATTATTGGTAGCGGAGATGTCACGACTGGTTGTTTGCATTAACTTATACGGCCGTAGCCGCGATATCATTGTCTTTAGATACCGCCAGCAGCGCCAAGACAAAATGATGACGTCATTACGGTCTTCAACGGTTGCTCTGCAGAACGGCAAGAAGTTGTGCATGCCTTACTGTCTGCCTTTGTCTGCGGTATCTGCAACTACTCCAACAGAAATTTTGAAAGTCCCAGAAGCGTTTTACGATTTCAGCTTCCGGGAGGTCGAGAATTTCCTTGAATGAGAGCATTAAAAAGAAAAAGTATGGTGGCAAATGCTCGACTTAAGGTCATTCTTTTCAAATTTAAGAAATCATCAATTGATAAAAATTATAATTATTGATGCTTTCCTGAAAATTAATAACTAAACGACATTGTGTTGCGTAAGTTTTGTCTTCATTTCATTTTTATTCAAGAATTAGAAGCATTATTGTTTGAGCGATTTTAGATTAACTCGAGTCTTCTTAGACACACACAGATCGCTCGGGAGGGAACCATATGTCAGTTGTAGGGTATGTATGCTCAAGTGCAAAAAGGCGAATACACACCCTGAATTTGATCCAAACCCTATTCAGAGTAAGGTTAAAGGCGATGTATGACTGAAAAAGAGTCCGTCCGGACACACAAACAGACCGCTTATACATGCACCATCATCCGGGCAGACAAAAACGGAAACACAGATACACACTATTCTGAACGCAGCGGCGCAAATCTGCACGAAAGATGAAAGTAATTCTGAAAGCTAAAACGCTAGCATATAGTGATTGCACCGCTGGTGCGCAATGTTTCTACAAATTGCTCACTATGCGGAATAATTACTAGTTCAACCTGCTCTTTACGCATCTACACACACATAGACACACCACATTTATACACAACCACAACGCAACACTGCGAGACGAAGGCAAAATCACCTTAGCCGCACACCCCAAGTGCGAAAAATCCACATGCGCTTGTTCGTGCAGCCGATATACGCCCCTTGGTCCTAGTGCAGTGCACGGTTGCATTTGATCACAGATTGTCGAAGCTATGACGTCAGAAATGGAAGGTTCATGCGACAACAGCGACTCCAGACAATCCCCATTTCAAGTGAGAGTCAGTACCCCCGCAGTAGCGTCTGAATGACAAACATTGCAAGAGGCTCGATACTCCTCTCTTGCGTGACTGAAGATGGCGCTCGGACGATCTGCCACTGCGGGTAAATTGTGGAGTTTCCCGTTCGGCGTCTGCTATAACAATCTCCTGGGAAGCGAGTATGCCTAGCCAGACAGACTAGGTTTACTCAACAACATCACATTATTGTTTAACTGCATGTCCAGCTGTTTACTGCAGTAAATCATTGGACAACGTACAATGATTTACTGTAGCAAATCATTGGACTAAGTAGAACGATTTGCTGCACTAAATCAGTAGACCTTCAACAATGAATATCAAAATTCTTACCTCCGCTAGTAGAGGCCATGTTGAAAAAGCTGGTTCCAGGTGGTGATAGGTTTCACTTTTTCTGCGCTCTTCAATAATGTGTCTTCCAGGATTCGATGTACGTCTTCAACGAGGTAAGTAACTAGTTTCAAAGTTCTCGGTGTCGATGATAGTCACACAGTACAGCAATATAATTTTTCTGTAAGTAGGCTTCTTTTATGAAATTTATTTGGACACTTTTTCACCATGAATCAGTACTTTAAGTAATTTTTCAAAACTTAGTTTTTTCTCATCAAGAACCGATTTTATATATAGCAATCAATAACCAGGCTTCGAGTTTATCCTTTTCACGAACAAATTCTATGCTAAGTTTTGAAAGAGCTTCTTACAGCTTTTCCTTTTTTCCAAGAACCCAAAGTTATGGTCAGTTCTTGATGAACATTCCTCAAATCTCTTCTAGTATTCTAGGATTCTCGGAAACAGAACTGGAGTTCTAACGGGTACATACAGTAACCTCGTAAATGACTGATCAAATTACAGTGGTTCGTATAGTGGTAACTGCATTTCTTCAAGAAACCCACGAATTATTCACGGTGATGAAAGTGATTAATTAAAGTTCATTGAAGTTGCAGAACTGAAGAGAGCATCAAAGTGAAGGGGGGGGGGGGGAATCTTTGAAGTGCCACAGTTTGCGTGATGATGAAGAATAGTTCAGTATCGCCTCTTGAAATCCGATGAAAAACAGTCGACACTCTCATTCCATCAGCAGAAGGTTCTTCGTATGTTTACGTTTGAGGCTAAATTGTTCAATCAATTTAAACTCAACGGCGAAGTAAACACTTAAAATTTACAGGTGAACGGTATTGAAATGTTTATATAAAGCACAGAATGCAATTTTTCAGCATGCACGGAACGTAAGACACATTTTAGCTTAATTCGATTGAAAGAAGAAGCCATCGAATAATTGGCATTCAGTTTACGTATCTAGAAATGTTGATATATACGTATGTATTTGTATGCATTTGATTATTCGTATTTACTGTATTTACATGAGCACACTGAAATTCTCACAATTGTAAGCGTCCCGAATGTTTAATCACAAGGACATATTCCGCAGCAATAAAGGCATTTAGTTTATTACTTGAAAACAAATAACAATCACTTTCAAACAAGCATTAGGCTTTACACGTGCCTTTAAAAACATGAAAATATCATCAAGGTAGAATCACACGTTGAACTTAGCTGTAGTTTATGAACAAGCCTGAGTTTTAGTACAATCAGATGCGGTTTAGGTATCCATGATGAGTACTGACACTACGTGAATGCACTGTATAGGGAGTGTTACAGTCACACAGCGGCTGGAGTTCGGTAATCAAGAGTTGCATTGAACAGGTCACGCTTGGCAAACTCTTTTGACTACATGACGGCAAGATCCAGCAATAGGGTAGGTCCTTTTTTATAGCGAGTCTTACTGGCCTTTACGGGTAAGGCCAATGACATGTATTAGGACGCGTGCTTCTGGAGAGGAAAAGGAGAACAAATTAATCGTTAGCCCTCTAACGTTGCCATGTGACTAGGTGTACGTCTTGTATAAATAAAAATTGAAATAATTTTTTTCAATAGTCAGCGCGTACTAGCCGCGAGCCTAAAAATTTAAGTTTACTTTATAGTAACTTTAACAAGAGTTACTTTAGTTAGTAACGGATACATTACGTGAACTTTGCAAAGATTGTCTTTCTATTAGCTTATTACAAAATATGAAAACTATTATTCGTATGTTGCACGATCATTTCATCTTTCAATGTATTACTTTCTTGCTATGTGTATAAAATGGTAAGACGTCTTCACAACCTGGCGGCGATCGAAGAGAGACAACAAATAATTAGTTTATTGTCGACAGTTGGAATAGATTACGAAACGATATGAATTAAGTAAGGAAGGTGCGGCAAGAAATACAGTATGTTTTGAAGGCCTAATGTAACTGCAGGGTTGCATGTCGTCTGAGACTTGAAAAATACATTTGCGCAGTCGCAATGCATCGTGAAAAGCTACAGTAAACGATAGTGAAAGAGAGCAATAGGTACCGTACTTCTAGTTTAGGAAATGGATTGTCATGAAGATATCCCGCGAGTGTTGGTAACCTAATCTATTTCGGTACGAAAATTTAGCGCAGACAGAGATGTCACTTGATTAAGATATTAAAATTTTCGTATGGTAATGCGAAACACTTCATTGAGAGTTGCTCTGATGCATCATTAGAAGAGAAAATGGTGTTATTTGAAAGTAATACGATTGTTTTTCTTGTAAAAATATAAGCATGAAAGTACGGAAAAAACACGGCTGAAGCTCTGCACGTTATTTAGAGATAATATGTTCTTAATACAGTACATGAACAAACTGGACAGCTAATTTTACCGTAGAGTTATTTAAACAACGGGACATAGGCCATGAAAATAGTTATACTGTATTTTGCGTAAAATTATATACCTATATGAAAAGAGGTAAAATTTATTACGTTTGATATACGCGAAGGGCTGATTTCTCAAGTGAGGCAATCCTGCAAATTTCACATCATAGATGAATATAATTTTCATTAATATTGAATTAAGACGAATATCGTAAAACATATACCGTAGAGTCGACAAATTCTTTTATCAAATTTTAACTTTAACTTTTTATCTAGCTTTTTAGTTCGAATTTCTGATGATGGGAATTTGATTTCTCCCGAAACGTTAAAATTTTATAAAAAATTTGTCGACTCTACGGTACATAATTTTCATTATGTTAAGGTACTCGTGTCATTTGACCTCCAAATATTTACAGGACTAATGCATTTAAGAATGCTTATGATTATGAAATTTATGCAACGATACAGCTACACAGTAATTGAGCTTAAGACAGAACGTGCACTCTAATTGGAATATTTAAGGAAAACGGAAGATGTATGTAGGAAAGAACATCGGAAAATATCGGCTCATTGCCTAGAAAAATTCACAGTTGGAAAAACGAATACAGACATCAGATATGCTCGAGAGAGAACCCAAATTTAATTGTGATATAGAAAGCATCGTTAAACTTCAAAGAACTGGCAGTGCACGACTGATAATAAACATAGCAACGTAATTTTATCCCTAAAATCAAAATTACTAAGATAGCTCGCGTAAAAAAAATACGATATAGCTACTGTAGAAATGATGAGTACAGAAGTAAGCATGGAAGAGAAAATATTTTAATATCATTCGCGTACATTCATTTTATAACTATATTTCAAATTGCCCTTCAAGATGATGATAATAATAGAATTATGCATTTATTCAGCATACAACAGAATATGGCGCGAAGACAGAAAATGAAAGTGTTTGAAAAATAAAAGGAATTTTCTAGTACAAGACAAATAGGTATTACAGAATTTTATCACTAATTGCCCTTCCGTGTCGATATAATAAGATCAGCAAAATAAAAAACCTTGACAATGGAGTACCTAATATTTAGCATAATTCAGAACCATGTATTACATTGGCGAATTTCAAACAGCTTGAAATAATGAGAATACCTTATTGAAAGACGCTGCAGCAACGCACCTATGCACCTACCACCACCACAGCTACACCACTACTGGGCACCCCACGCTGTGACCCTGGCGTGTCATGCCCAGGTGAGGCTGACTGCACTCCTCCACCCCTTCCACCCCACGGGCAGGTAAAGTCAGCACCCATATACACCCGCAGACCTGGGCGCAGCCAGTTCGCGGCCTTTTTTCTAAGTTTTCAATTTCACTGTCTAACAGTCCTAGCAGACGCATATATACGGTCTGTGGTTCTGAGCGATTTAATACATGTTTACAAATGGCCGACAGGTCTGACCCATTTATAATAAATGTATTGTGGGTTTTAAGGTCTGTGATCCGGCGGCCTCTTTTCATTACACTAGGAAAAAAATTTATGCACTTAGATGCATCAACATTGCGTGCATTTTTGTCCCAAAACCAAAACACGCAAGTGCATCATAAAAGGATAGTGCATCATAATGATGCATATAGGGTCTTATGATGCACTGGGTCACGTTGATGCACTTATGTGTTTCAGTTTTGTGACAAAGCCGATGATGCACCAAGATGCATCAAAAACGGGTAAAATTGATGCACCTGAAGGGACGAAACTTGGAATTAGAACTGCGATCAGCGTGTTAGTATGTAACGGCGTCTCGCTTCACGCCTGTAACAAAGCGACAAAGCTTTTGCTTACTTTCTTTTTGCGGAAATATGTTTTTCTAACTGAAATGTGCTTTTCTGTCTGCTGCGATGACACACCAAACTACGCCATGAAACACCTACGAGCATCAAATTTTCCCTCAGTGTATTGCGAAAATTATATAATTGGGATTTTCAGTCAAGCTGCAAAACAAAAAAGTTCCAATCGTTCTAATTTTTTAGTAATTATGAGGCTTATTTATTTAAAAGGAGCGAAAGTCCATCATCAGAATTAGGGCATGAAGATAGCCCCAGGGTACCTGGCCACAAATCGTACGAAAAATGGGCATTACGGCCAAGATACAAGAGATAGAAAATACCGCAAAACGGCAGCGCCCTGCTCTGTACACTAGGACTATTCGACGTGCTGGACTAGATGTGATGTCATTGCATTCACGCAATAATACCGATTGGATCTACGCTGAAAGCTCAGACTTAACCAAAAGCCTTGTCAAACAAACCTACGCTACGCATAAAATATAAATGTACCTGGTTCACTTTATATGCAAAGGCTACATAAGCGAAGACGCTCGCATAAGAAGGCCAATTCTCATATACAGAAACTATCTTCCCTTTATATAAAGGGGCCTACGTTCCATGACCCATTTTTTAGCCTTAAATGGTAAGTCGGCTACTATCTCAAGTTACTATTGCACTATAAGCAAAGCCAAAGCACAGCAGTAATGGTATATTTAAGCAATGTATATAAAAAACATTGTAAACAAGTAAAAACAAGATACTGTAAGATCGCAGGCGTGAGACTGAAGCTGAGTCAAATAAGAATGGCGGGAAACAGGCGAGAACACGAGGCTACGAGTCAGTCACATTCGGTTCGGACCGGCTCACGAAACTTGCAAACCGCATAATTAAGAGCGAATTTTTCCAGCATAGAAATAATCAGTGGTCACAACTGTCCGTTCACATATAAGCGAATTCGCATAATCCAAGCTTGTATTTAATACCGAGAATCACATGTATTTCATGTTGCAGCATTGACAAAGTGAGCGTAATTACTCCATACAGCGATAAAATTAATGCACACAAACAACAAATGCTAAATTGGAACGGCTCTTGAAATTACCTATTTAAATAGCAGTAACAACAATGCTGCCTTCATCACGAACACAACAATTAATACGGTTTCAGGTTCAAGGTAAAAATAAAAATACATAATTGCATCTGCTAACAATGATGAAATTGATGAGAAAAAATTTAAACGATCCTCGAAATTTCACTTTGCTGAAAAAAATATTGGCCGAATATCAGCACGCCATCCAAAGGACGATAGAAAACAAGAGCAAGTTTCGTGTTACACGAGCACGCCACGGCACGCCCGTGCCGCTGGTGCACGGAAAAGCGAGCTAGTTTTGGGGTCAATATTTTTGTCAGTGTTGAAATAATAACTTGCACTGATAGTGCCTCTATTAGAAACATAAAAATTCCCAACCACCAAAAGATAGTTTGATGCAAAAGCGGGCACACGAGAGCGATATTTCAACAAAACTGTAGACCAATATAATTGGGAGATCAAGCAGGGTCTAACCATAAAATTAAAAGTAACTCCCTGCAAAGCATTACATTTTTATTCGCATAAGCATGCGAAACGTACGGGTTTAAGCACGAGACATTTTAATACAACGCTGGCATGATAAAGAGAATATAGAAAATTACTTCAATGTGCCTGGGAAGAGCATCCCAAAACTAGCACGGCATTCCCGGCGACGACAGGTTTTTTTTCTGTCGGTGCACGTGACGGCGTGCTGGTTCGGGGACGAAAACTTTTCTTAGCGCGGTATAAGGTTTGCGGTCTACAACACAAGAACATCCCGGTATTCGAAAACGTGCTGCGAGCACTAAACACAAGCTATAGCCGAGCTGCATGGGCATGTCATGACATGATTACTGGTCTATTGCGATAGTTGTGGTACAACAAAGAGTTTAATAATAATAATAATAATAATAGAAACAACAATATTCATTTACATAGCTGACAGTAGACGGAGCAACAAACCCATTTCCAGAGAGTAGCCGAAACTTATGCTCCTCCCCGCCATTAGCTATTGCCAATACGTCTATATCATTTAGACATTTGAGGAAGAAAAGAAGAAGAGGAAAACTCAGTGAAGGAAATAATCTTGCAAGTACGATTTGCTGGTGCAGATTAGCGAAGCTCGGAGACGTTAAGTTAGTAAAGAACAACCAGCCTGCAGGAGCACCATAAACAGAAGAAATAATGTCGACACGGAACGAAAGGCGTCGCGATAAGATTGACCCGAGGCTGCGGCCCAAGTCCCATGTGCAACTCAGTCCGTAAAAGCGATAACTTCAACTACGCGGGTGCGTGCGGCCTGCCAACTCAAAGGTTCAGGTTATAGCTTTTAGGGTTCCAATAAAGACATTTAGGATCGTGCTTTCAAAGCCGAATTTACCGAAGGTGCGCACTGCAGAGGACGTAAATCCTAATCAGCGATCGTTCACAAGTTCTGAAAGAAGCAGCGAGTGCGGCCGGCGTCGAGAAGACGCCAGCTATGGCGAGCAGAGGTTCATTGCATTATATCTCTATT
>LQNS02277100.1:1119361-1146508 GCA_001587735.2 Parhyale hawaiensis
ATGATTCCCAATCGCTAAGTCTTTTAGTTAGGTAGGCTGGGGAATAGCTCGCCCCTTGGGGACATGTCTAACTCTCTTTATCTTTTCTTTCTATATTATTTTCATAGGTACAATTCTATCATGTGCTACTTTCCGAAAGTGATCAACTGGATCATTCGTTCGTAATCATACATTTACTGTAAGAACATTCTTTATTCAATCTTTATTGATTTATCATTTTATTATATCAATATCTCGTCTTGCTTCTATTTCCATACCCCGTAACATCATAATGATGCATATTGGGTCTTATGATGCACTTGGTCACGCTGATGCACTTATGTGTTTCGGTTTTGTGACAAAGCCGATGATGCACCAAGATGCATCAAAAACAAGTAAAATTGATGCACCTGAAGAGACGAAACTTTGAATTACAATAGCGATATGTGTGTTAGCATGTAACGGCATCTCGCTTCACACGTGTAACAAAACTACAAACCGTTTGACCACTTTCTTTTTACGGAAATATGTTTTTCTGACTGAAATATGCTTTTCCGTGTTACGATGACACACCAAACTACGCCATGAAGCACCTACGTGTATCCTCAAGTTTCTCTGTGAAACACCTACGTACATCGAAATTTTTCTCCCAGTGTATTGCGACAATGATATAACTGGAGTGTTCAGTCAACCTGCAGAACAAAATAGTTCCAATCGTTCTATTTTTTAGTAATTATAAGGCTTATTTATTTGAAATGAGCGAAAATCCACAATCAGAATTATGACATGAAGATTGCTCCAGGGTACCTGGCCACAAATCGTACGAAAAATGGGCATGACGGCCAAGATGCAAGAGATAGAAAATACCGCTAAACGGCAGCGCCCTGCTCTGCACGCTAGGACTATTCGAAGTGCTGAACTACATGTCGTGATGCCATTGCATTCATGCATATAATACCGATTGGATCAACGCTGAAAGCTCAGACTTAACCAAAAGCCTTGCCAAACAAACCCACGCTACACATACAATATAAATATTCCTGGTTCACTTTACATGCAACTTGAGCGAAGAGGCTCGCATAAACGCATAAGAAGGCCAATTCTCATATACAGAAACTATCTTCCCATTATATAAAGGGGCCTACGCTCCATGACCTATTTTTTTAGCCTTAAATGGTAAGTCTGCTACTATCTCAAATTACTATTGCACTATAAGCAAAGTTAAAGCATAGCAGTAATGGTATATTAAAACAATGTATATAAAAAACATTGTAAACAAGTAAAAATAAGATACCGTAAGATCGCAGGCGTGAGACTGAAGCTGAGTCAAATGAGAGTGGCGGGAAACAGGCGAGAACACGAGGCTACGAGTCAGTCTCACTCGGTTCGGATCGCCCACGAGATTTGCAAACCGCACATGAGTGAAATTTTCCAGCAGAGAAATAATCAGTGGTCACAACTGTCTGTTCACATACAAGCGAATTCGCATAATCCAAGCCCGTATTTAATACCGAGAATCACATGTATTTCATATTGCAGCTTTGACAAAGTGAGCGTAATTACTCCATACAGCGATAAAATTAATGCACACAAACAACAAATGCAAAATTAAAACGGCTCTTCAAATTACCTATTTAAATAGTAGTAACAACAATGCTGCCTTCACCACGAACACAACAATTAATACGGTTTCAGGTTTAAGGTAAAAATAACTATGCATAATTGCATCATCTAACAATGATGAAATTGATGTAAAAAAAAGTAAACGATCCTCGAAATTTTACTTTGAGGAAAAAACCATTGGCCGAATATCAGCACGCCATCCAGAGTACGATAGAAAATAAGTGCAGTTTTCGTGTTGCACGAGCACGCCAATGCACGCACCTGCCGCTGGTGCACGGAAAGGCGAGCTAGTTTTGGGGTCAATATTCTTGTCAGTGTTAAAATAAGAACACTGATAGTGCCTCTATTAGGAACATAAAAATTCCCACCCACCAAAAGATACTTTGATGCAAAAGCGGGCCTACGATCGAGAGCGATATTTTAACGAAGTTGTAGATCAATACAATTGGGAGATCAAGCAGGGTCTATTCATAAAATTAAATGTAGGTAACTCCTGGCAAAGCATTACATTTTTATTCACATAAGCATGCGAAACGTACGGGTTTAAGCACGAAACATTTTAATACAACGCGGACACAATAAAGAGAATATACAAAATTACTTTACCGTTCGCTGTGAAGAGTATCCCAAAACTAGCACGGTTTTCCCGGCGCCGACATGTTTTTTTCCGGTCAGTGCACGTGACGGCGTGTTGGCTCGGGGACGAAAACTTTTTTTTTCTTAGCGCGGTATAAGAACATCCCGGCATTCGAAAACGTGCTGCGAGCACTAACACAAGCAATAGCCGAGCTGCTTGGGTATGTCAAGACATGATTACTGGTCTATTGAGATAGCTGTGGTACAACAAAGAGTTTAATAATAATAGAAATAATAATATTCATTTACATAGCTGGCAGTAGACGGACCAACAGATCCATTTCCAGAGAGCAGACGAAACTTACGCTCCTCCCCGCCATTAGCTATTGCCATTACGTTTATATCATTTAGACATTTGAGGAAGAAAAGAAGAAGAGGAAAACTCAGTGAAGGAAATAATCTTGCAAGTACGATTTGCTGGTGCAGATTAGCGGCGCTCGGAGACGTTAAGTTGGTAAGGAACAGCCAGCCTGCAGGAGCACCATAAACAGAAGAAATAAAGTCGACACGGAACGAAGGGCGTCCCGATAAGATTGACGCGAGGCTACGTACAGTCCTAGTCCCATGTGCAACTCAGTACGTAAAAGCGATAACTTCAACTACGCGGGTGCGTGCGACCTGCCAACTCAAGGCTTCAGGTTATAGCTTTTAGGATTCCAATAAAGACATTTAGGATCGTGCTTTCAAAGCCGAACTTACCGAAGGTGCGCACTGCAGAGGACGTAAATCCTAATCAGCGATCGTTCACAAGTTCTGAAAGAAGCAGCGAGTGCGGCCGGCGTCGAGAAGACGCCAGCTATGGCGAGCAGAGGTTCATTGCATTATATCTCTATTGAGAAGCCTTTTACAGGGACTGTAGCAAATATGTACTCCCCATAGCGCACTTACCTTTATCAGTCAAATACTTGCAGACGTTGTGACGAGGACATGTCACAAGGGGACATCATGAAGGTAAAGATCGAAATTTTAGCTAAGGTTTGGTATAAAGTATGAAAAATTTAGAAATCAAGAACTTTGAATCAAAAACTCAAAGACGCTACGACGAGGAAACCTTACGACACGTACGAAGGTGATGTCTGAATTTTTTCTTAGGTTTAGAATAAAATTTAAAAGTTCAGTAAATGAAGTTCAGTAAATTGTCTTCATAAATGTTAGCCCAAACTGCTAAAGATTTGAATCTCATACGAGTTTGCGGGCCACATATCTAACTAGAGCACTCTGAGAGCGCATACCTCCGCCAAGCAAGGCAACGGTGAAGAAAAATCAAAATTGGCACTAAAACCATGATTTTCTTTGCATCAACAAGAATCTAATCATTTGAGCCTTTTGATGGTATTGACACTTTCTGCAAATTTCTTGAAGATCCTCTCATAACTTTTTGAGTTAGGCTGCTAGCAAGCATTATGAAAAACATAGATCAAACATAGAAACGAACCAGCCGATCTGCACCAAAATTTGATCATTTAGGTCTTTTAACATTACTAACTACTCCTGTAAATTTCATAAAGATCCATCTAAAACTTTTTGAGTCATCGCACTAACAAGCACAATATCAAACATAGCAACAAACACACGAACAAACAGATCATCAGAAAAAAATTTGGCCATTTACTCTTCGTAATAAACCTAACCACTCAAGTAAATTTCATGAAAATCCGTCCATAACTTTTTGAATTATGGAACTGACATAAATGAGGCAGACAAAAAAAAAGGGATGAACGGATCTGCACAAAAAGTTAATCATCTGTTCCTCCTAACATACTTAACAATCCTTATAAGTTTCATCTAAATCCATCCATAATTTTTGAGTAATCTTGACGACAGACAGACAGACAAACCAGACAAAAACATAACTGCCTTAACGGAGGTAAATATATGAGTTGAATATTAGACAACTGTATCGTAAATTGCGCACCGAGCTTCTAAATAACTTTGAAGCTAATATTCGTAATTTATTACATTTATTGATAATTTTAATTTTTTAGTTATAGGGAAGATTTTTGTCTAAAATATGAAAGGAAAAAGTAAAATATTTCAACAAATATGTATATCTTCCGGCTGCGAAAAACGCACACCAGAAATAAATTTAAAGTAAAGTTCAAGGCAACTTGAACGCACCCTCTTCTGGGAAACCCACACGCACTGGTTCGTTCTGCGTAAATAGGCTAATATGCCCCAAAGGAGTGTACGGCTGCAGTCGACCACGGTTCGTCAAGAACTATGGCACCATCGACGGAAAGTTTTTATGCAACGTCAAAGTTTAGTAGACTCTATGACTGAACTAGCATAGGATTATTGCATCACTTGATAACCAAACAGGTAACGCCACAGCCAATCAGAAATCCGAATGCTCGATCGACTACGGTGATTGGTTGCAAATGATGTGACGCCACTTTGATTGTCACGTGATGAAATTACCCTAAACTACCTCAGCTACGTCTAGAATACACCCCCTTGACTGATAATTGACGGAGGTGTGGTGAACGCGAACGCTGTTTTTCATCTAGCTACTTTTCCTTCAATTAAGAACCCTCAATTAATAACGAGAATTAATATTTAAACCTGCAGAGAGGCAAGTCTGAACGAGAGTTCAATGAATTAGATTTACTTTTTTAAAGGTAAATGCAGACTTACCGTTACAGAGATTTCAGAGTGTACTTGGCCAACGCTGAAATCGAGTAGGTAAAGATTGTGCTGGGGAGTTTGGACCTCTCTGATAGTTAGAGTACGTTGCGAAACGTCTACATATAATAAACTAATTATCCTAGCAGCAGCAGAGAGATTACTAGCTACTTTATTTATTTATTATAGTTATGGTCGTCTTGCTTCTAGAATTCTAAAAAGTTATTAAAACAGTCAACTCAGTTTTTCAATGATGCTTACACTAAATATGGGTAAATGGCCAAGAAACGTAGAAAGTGAAACCACGAAAAGTAAGTTCTGAGAACGGTTTAGGAAATTCAAGTTGGATGTAGACTTCCTCATAGTATTCCAAGCGTTCAACGTTTTTACAAAGTTTCATGCTTCAAATAATAAAGAATACATTCATACAACTAATTACGACACATACAATTATAATTTCTTCAAATCTCAAAGTAAACATTTCTGCAACTAATCACGAAACGAACAATAATGTACTTCACAAAAACAGCTATCCAAGATTTCACCCACCGTTAGCTTGTGGACTGCTAAGTTACAGAAACGTACACTTTATGTTTTTACTCTTCTTATACTGTCATTGTTCATTGGCCGAACACGAGTAACGTCATTAGAGAAATCACTCTGATGCTTCAAATGATACAAGAAGGTCCTTGCACTCCACAGCCGTATATGCATGTACGTAGAGCACTTACCTTACATCCGTATATGGTCCGCGGGCGCGATGAAGTGACCTGCTCGACATGTCGGACGAGGGGTACGAAATCAACTTTTCACCCTGAGATACTGTCACACGACTGATAATATTTCTATTTCACAGCACCATGTCGAGAGCTATCAAGCGAACTAATAACACCAGATACTGTTATCTCTTGCGTCGTCTGCAAGACCTTCCGCCGGGTCTTATCGGCGGTAGGATTAAAGAGAGCGTCATAAATTCTTTCCATACTAGATTCTTTTCTGAAACAAAGATTTACACGTAAAACTTTATGATATAAATAAATAAATTATTGAATTAGATACGACAACGACTATAAATTCTTATTACTGCAACTTCAACATGTCAATAGATACCTAAATTATAGTAGACTAGGCGTGGTAAAAAAACGGTTCATTTTTCCTGTTATCGCAAATTTAAGAACTGCTTCTAAGTCAGTTATGATCGGACGCTGACTTTAGACATGCAACTGGAATTTCGTTAGCACGTCACGGTTTTTCGGTACTTGTACTTAACGTTCTCGTAGGAAGAGTATTGTTATATACGTCAGAAAACGTTCCCGGTGTACGTTCTGCAGGAATAGCGCGGATGAAGTACTAGAGACATGCAGGACGTGATTCCTTGAAAATGGGACGAGATGAACAAAACCTGACCTAAAATTTTGAATCACAAAGTGGAAGTGACAAAGATACAGTTGAAAGAATTCTACTAACAGAGTGCTTGTTCCCCAGGGTTCTGGGTAACACATGGACAAAGCGACTCATTTGCAGGGATAGGCTGAAGACCAAACGAATCTGCTGTGAGCGCCTGCTGTAAACGCCATGGAAGTGGTGAAAGATTGACTTCAGTATACTGTGTGAATACGTGATTTTTATGAGATAAACCGGCAGTATCACGATGATGATGATGAATTAGAATTAGAATAAATGACGATAAATTAGAATCACTTAATGTATATGCTGCCTGCCTTAATAATAGCGCATGTATAGGTACTAGAATCATAAACAGTGAAAATACTAATGTGATGTAATTCAGTGCTCTGATAGAGATCAATGTGTAATTATGTGTTTATGTTGTAGCATTTATCTGTCTATTTTGCGTCATATTAAAGATCTTCTACTTTGAAACACGAAATTTTGAGGGTAAATTTACTCTCTGTCTGGCTTCTCCAAGTCATTTTGATTACCGCTGGGAACGAAATAGTGACGATAGTTGCGGGCCAGTTTGAAGGACAATGCTAATAACGTTCATTTTCGCTGTTTATTCCCTTAGCAAGAGGAAACTGCATTGGTCTACGGAGTCTAGCTGACGGCGCTCTTCTCTGCCGATAAGTTTACTTGGAATGAACTGGAAGATCACATAAGCAGGAGCACTTGAAGTTTGCAATCGAACCTTAAGTGCCGAATTGAGTAGATTGCGAGGATATACGTGCCACGATAGAAATTGTCGTGATTTTCAGAGCGAATTAAAGACGCTTCACCTACAGTTGTTATCATTTAGTACCTCAAAATTTGGTATAAGTTTGCTGGGGTGATATAGGGGGGTTGTCACCGCTGAAAATGAAGACACAGCTAGACACACACTTGCTAAAAGCACCACAGCTCTTCCTCGTGATAGCTGTGACGTCACCATTTGTTCTCGTCTCAATGAACCATCAGTGCTGTTGCAAAATAAATAAATATATACATTGAGAGATTCGGCCTTAAGTTCACCGAAACGACAAAAGTTTATTCCGATGGTATCACTTAAGTGAATGCCGCTCATGACCTGCGTCGAGAGCACGGGCGAGAACAACAATTAAGGGGTCGTCATGCACTTTCTTGGCCGTGATTTTTTGACGGCGGGATGCATTAGGAATAAAATAATAGATGTCATGCGGTTCAGAATTTCATGCAGATTGATCCACGCCATACTAGTGAATAGTTTTAAATTGCGTCGCTGGTCAATGCGCCGGAATATTCCAATATAGCTATAGTGAAAGCAGTTAGATTGTGGGGCAGAAATTATAAAGATAGTTAAATGTTAACAATGAGAAGCCAACATTGAGGAAGTTATTAAAAAAATTACTATTTATATATGCATTTACGTAGCACATTCATAACTGACCTGGTATGTCATAGATAAGATAAGGAAGTCTCTTATCACGATTGGAGGCCTCTTGACACAAGCAGTGAATCACATCCGCTTACTTGGACTTAAAGACTCTGATCTCATTAGCCCCAACGTGGAACTCCTACATAGATGCCACGGTTACTGCAGTAAATAAATAAATAATTTTTATTAAGAACCCAGTGGGTTCAGAAAATACGCTTACAAGCTCAGACAAAGTAGCCAAAGTTCAACCCACTGATTAGCCCATTCACAAGTATTGGTGGCCACGTACAATGAGAATAAATAAATAGCGGCAGTGTAAGGCCTCTTTATTATTAATTTAACGCTTCCAGTGACCCGCGCTGTCACTCAACAATGGCAGAAAATGATGGCTTCAGAGGAAGCCTCGTTTCGCTAACTGCTCTTCAGGTTGCGGTTTTGAGAAAATTCTCTCTTGTTTGCATTGTTGCAAATGCCCCATTTGGGAAAAATGAATAATTTAGCATTTATGATGCCACGTAAAGGTATACTTGAGAGGAATTCTTGCAATTCTGAGGTTTAAAAAATTTGGCAATACACAGCGGAGGAGCCATTGCCATTCAGTAAATGATCTTTTGACTATCTAACACTGCAAATAGGCCAGTACGATACCAGAAGCTCTGTTTTATCATATAGTAGGATTGCACATTTACATAGCCGTCAAAAATGATGGCGGAGAGCTTTCGTTGACCCCCTGTTTTAGCCGCATTCCACTTTCTGATTTCCAATCTGAAGAGCGGCCTAGTGTAGCAGGTCCAGATATTACGTAATCACGTGAAACGTCTTGCACGTCATCAATATCTGTCCTACAGTGAGCCCACTTTAGTGACGCTTTATGTAATGCTATTTTATCGCTACGAGCAATGACGAGCGTCACAACAAAACTCGACGTGCTGGCTAATGTTCAGCTGCAGATTTAACACCAGCAGCGAATAAGTAGCAGTTTCAAGTGCGCAGGAGCAGGGAATTTCTTAACCAGTAGCAGTAGTAAGTAGAAAGGGCTACTAGCGCATCCGTGGCTAACTATGTACATCGCACCGGAAGTCGCGAATAAATTTATATATATCGGGATTTCCGCCGGAAGCTCCCAATATTGAAAAAAAACTCACATGAGCTCTGAAATTTAAGATTAAATTTTGGCCAGTGCCGCCCTACTGACAGGAATAAAAATGCAGAGCATTAAGGGTAAGGAAAAACCTACTTACCTTCCCTATCTTACACAAACTAATAATAATAATAATAGCGGGAACTTTTAGATAAAGCAGACGCGGAAAATCACTCAGGTTGACCCTGGGGAGCGCGATGCCCACAGACGTTCTGGCAGGGACAGGGTCCGTCAGAATATGCATTCTGAGGGATTTTGAGGTCAATGTTATCCATGGATGATATTTTGCATTCCCTTTTTTTTGTTTTAAATTTCTAAACTAACGAAAAGGTAAGCGAGCCAATTCACAGGCTCCTGATCAGCACTGCCATCTACCTTCCCGCACTGTCAAACAGTAGAGATACATTGGGTAACATTAATTGTTATATTGAGTTTCACAACCGTAGTTACGTTAGTTTTATGTCTGGTTAGTGTCCAACATACATCAAACACTGCTAGTTCAAGTGTGCATTGACTTCAAAGTAAGTAAAAATTTAAAGAATTCCACTCCCCACTATCTTTCGTACAGATACGATGCGTACAGACATATGTATATATATTTTAAACAAACATGGTATATCAACATCTATGGAAGTTCTTGCGTTTTTCAATGATTACGGGGAACATGATCACGAATATGGACACAAAAGGCCGCCTTATATCGTATACCTGGAACTAAGAAAAAATAACTATAGGCGATGACACACACTAGTCAAAAGAAGGAGTATCGTCATCTCTTCGTCCGAACGTTATGTTGAACTCTTGTTAACACAGCTTTGAGATTGCCCAGAAATGGTGTAAAAATGTATACCGTCAGTTTAATTTACTCCACAAGTGCCGTTACTTGACTTTCGTACTTATCATTATGTCTAGAGAGATTTATAACTCAAAATTCTTTGGAAGTGTGTGTTACTTGAATGGTCACATTAACGCATTCGGACGAAAAGATGACGATACTCGTTCTTTTGACTAGCGAGTGACATCGGCATAAAAGACTGCAGAGAAACGAGTGCGCCTGTAACAATGACAACCTGTACCTACAAGCATTCATAAGCACGGTAGCAATTAGTACGTTGTATTAATATCTTGTGTACATGATGCTTGAGAATAAATAAAGGTGTAAAGGTAAAGGTGTATAAACTAGAGAAGGAAAGAACGATAGCACCAGTACTGTATACTGCGAAATAAATAAAACACAAGTATTCTCTCATCTGGATGGCATGGTATATAAGATAGTTTACGTTACTCTTAATCAATACTAAGCTGTTTTAAGAGAGGAGAAGGAAGGGAGATAGAGTACCTTTGTCAAGATAAACGTGGAACCCATGGATTAGGTCGTTCCCACGCAGGATCAACGAGCATTGGAACAGCATGTCGGGAAGAAGAGGAAGAACAAAGGAAAGTAACATTAGTAGAAGCATGAAACCGGAAGGAAGTAAAATAAGTAGGTACCAAAGATCGACGGCCCAAAGGCGTAACTGTTGACTAGAGAAACCAAAACATTCTCCCTGGGGCGCTGCTCGCTCCCCATAACTTAGGATGGGCCAACCTAACTAATCTAACCTAATGGCCCATCTTAGGCCCCCTGAGAGGTTTCATGTGGATGCTCTGCCCGAGGTAATAAGAGTGCAGCACTCTGAGGCATTCTGTCTCAAGGTCAACATCAGAGAAAATATTTAATTCGCCAATAGATTTACAGCAATAGATTGACACTGTCCGCCTGTAATTAAAAATATGATACTACGAATCTGTGTCCCGCTAATTTATATCATGTATATTCTCGCCGTAAGTGTTCATCCCTCAGATTACCTTCTACCATACTGGATTGAGTTTACACTACCTTTACTTCACAAATATCTGACAGTTTGAAAAGTTTCCCCGTACCGCGTCACTTTCACAGCAAGTTAAAGGCAATCATCCTGTGGCTCAGCAGATAGCGAGCTGATATGGGCAAGAGATTACAGGTGTGACATGCGAAAGGCTTTACGAGAGCTGGCCCCCAAACTCTCCCGCTCTAACCCCTCGTGATGTCGGTCTCTGGGGTCACCAGCAGTGTAAAGTTTACGTCACCACCATTATTATTATATTCAGACGTTAAAGTCTCCACAACAAAAGCGATGTCACAGAGGAAAGAATGGGCATAAAGTGTGACCATAAATACGTAGAACCCATGCATAAGGGTGTTCCCACACAGGATTAACGCGTATGGGAACAGCAAGTCGGGCAAGAAGAGGAATTACAGATGTAAGATCTGTAGGAGTATCAAACCGAAAGGAAGCAAAGTGATCACGAAAGGCAGACGTCCCGAATGCCTAGCTAATGGCTAAGGTAACCTACATAATTCCCCTGGGGTTGCGACTTAAAATAAGATAGGATGGGCGTACCTAACCAAGCTATAGTGAAAAAATGTTCCTTCTAAGAGGTGCGCGTCTTCCTTTGTCTGGAGTATCGAACTCGCAACACTTGTAAGGCCCCGTTCGTACATGCGCAACACCACGCAACGCCACGAGGCTCAACACGTTTGCCTGCAGACAAGACTCGACAAGGCGCAACAAGGAGCCATAAGACAGAGATATGGCTCAGTGTTATATTTTCATCACCTGCGAACGAAGTGAGAGAGGTGAGGTTTTCGTTAAAGATTTAAGTACATGTATATGTATATATTCGTATATTTGTCTGTCCACCCAAAAACAGGTAGAAGGAGCAATCTCATATTTTTTTGCAGGGAGTTTGGTGGGTTGACCGAGATGTGACCCTTGCAAAAAAATTAGGCTTAGCTGGCCATAAAAAATGACAGCGTTGAATTTGCCTTTACCGTAGCAGATTGTCTTACGCCACGAGGCGTTCCATTTATCTTCTTTCATTATTAAGCTCATGCTACGGGGGCTGTGCGCTAACCTTGTTGGAAACCTACATCATCCATATGAGAAACTAAGATTAGCTGGCCATCAAAAATGACTGCGTTGAACTCTTCCCCCCCCACCGCGGGGGGTGGTCTTACGCCACGAGGCAGTCTAGTCTGTAATACATTAATAAAACTGATCAGCAATTTATATTGTTACCGAGGGCAGAATGGAGGCACCTGACAACTCCTGACTGGCTTTATTTCATGAAACAATGCGCAGGGCTAAATTTATTATTCAAGTGTACCGCACACGAAATTAGCAATGCTGTTTGTACGTAATATGGCAAACCTAAGTTTATCAAAATGTAAGCGTAAGCGTTAGAACAAAAAGAATACAGATAAAAAAACTGGATTTAAAGATCAAGCACTAGCGTGTGGTGTCGCGCATTGCAAACAACCTTTCAACAAGTGTTGCGTGGTGCGGCGCACGTGTGAACGGGGCCTTAGTATCCTCCAAGGTCGAGGCGTAGTCAAGATACGCAGCCCAATATGACTCGAGCCGCGGTTGAAAACAAAAATATTTTGCATTAGAGCTTCGAAACCTCCTCATAAAGTAGTTATAGTAGTAGAAGGGTTACTAGCGCGCTAATACTATGGTCACATTGTACCAGATTGTCGGTGATTTTTCTCTCGAGTTTTCTGGCGGAAGCTCTCTTAGTTATATGCAAAATAAGACGAGTTCTATGGGTCTCAAGAGGGCAGGGGGCTAGCCGCGCTACTACTGGCAGGAAAATAAGACGCAAAGCATCTCCAACCCTATAAGACACGGCCTCTTGCTCAGCCACGCGGCACAGGGCACAGAGACGAAACAAAAAAAAAAAAAAAGACAGAAGAAAGGAACACACGGACGAAGGGTCCCTTCTGTGGCCTCCAAAGTGGAGCAGATAGAAGTCCCGTGGAACGGGTCCTTACCACCATTCAGGGGCCTACCTTGCAGAGCAGACGGAGAAGTACAGCGGACTTAACGAACTCGATAAAATAACCTCGTCAGCAGGAACTGCGGCCAACTGTAACCTCTGCAGAGAAGAAACTTGAGCAGCATCTCGGTGAGTGATGCACATAAATACGGTATTTCAGCAGGGAAAGGGCCCTCCTCTAAGAAAAACTGCCATTAAAGCTTCGAAAACTGGACTCCTGAAATTCATATCTTACACGATTACGTCCCTCTTTTCCCTACCGGCTGTCCCAAATAGAGGAAGTACCATGAGATGTATCGATCGATACGCGAAATCCATGCACGAGGGAGTTCCCGCACTGGATCACCGAGCACGGATACAGTTAGAAAAGAAGAGTGGTAGTGGTAAACTAGGGTTACTAGCTGTTCAGGGGCCATGCCATGCCTGTACCGGGCCGGACACTTACGAAGTCTAAGCTCAGCCGTTCTGCCGAAAGGTTTCAAAGTGAGACAGTACTCATGTTGTAAGTGTTTTACAAGAGGTAGAAAGACAAGACACAAGGCATGGAAGAAGAAAATCTACCTACGGTGCCTCTCAATACAAACAAGCATCAGCAAAAACTGCAGTCAAATGCAACATCCCTGAGGAAAGTCACTCAGGTTGACCCTTGGGAGCGTGAGGCCCATAGATATTCTGACACCGACAGGGTCCACCAGAATATCCCCCTGAGGTATGGTACCTACGTACCTATATAAGATAGTTTGTGCCTCCCTAAATCAGTACTAAGGTGTTCTAAGAGAAGAAAAGCGAAGGACATACAGTATACCAAAATAAACGTGGAACCCATACATGAGGGTGTTGCGACACCAGGAAGAACAAGAAAGCTGTTAGCATAGAAGGCAGCAAAATGAGCACGCAGGATAGACGTCTTAAAGAGGAAGAATAATACAAGGTAAAGTAAATTTCCATTTTATTGAACGCTTTCAGCATTTCATACTCTAAAGACTTCACAGCGCCCTCTGCTATAAATGCATATAACATTTATCCGCGACTAAGGTACGAAGAAAACTATCCATAAAAGCGATACAACTAATGAAAAATAGGTACGCTTCGCCTACACAGTTATTTACTATACCAAGGAAAAAGGTAAATTAAGTTTATTTATGATATACTGTAATAATAAATTCATTAGAAGCCCATACAAGGCATCTTCCTTGAGCAACATCATAAAAGTTGGAAAAATTAGAGAAGTGGGAAAATGAGCATTTCAAATTGGTCAAAAAGTCATTTCGCAAGAACAACTCTTTGCATATATATTCATTTATAAGTACCAATGAAGTTACTTTAGAAGAATTCACGCTACTAAATTCCACAATCACCAACCTAATTGAAAAATGAGATATTTAGTATAGTTCAAAAATGTTTGAATTATGATATGCATTTCACAAATTTCACGGGCTGGAGTACATTCATCAGAATAATTCACAAGCATAGTGCTTAATAAAAAAACGGTAGAAATGAAGGCAAGTCAGCACAGCGCAAAAAGCAACAAATATATACGGCGGTATGTACTTAACTTAATATTCTTAGAGATCTTCATAAACCCCTTGTGAGTACTCAAGGTGCACAAACCCCATTGCACGTTATAGATTACATAAAAATCCCTTGTGGATGCCATAGGTTCTCCGAACATCCTTTACATGTCAGATGTTCCACAACACCCTTTGATGTTAAAGGTTTTTTAAAAACACCATTTGGATACCAGATTATTTTTATTATTATATTCATAGTTTCGCCAACGTATTTGGATATCATATGTCTTCACAAACGCCCAGCGAATGTTCGAGATTTCATGAATCCCCGAAGTTTGTGAAACACGACCTGGGCCTCTTAAAAGATCACGTTCGCACAGTCAGTACATTAATGTAGCTGTAGCAATATCGAGAGAACATATCAATCAATCAATCAATCAATCTTTATTGAAAATAAATGTTACATGTAACGCAACATCATTCTCAGGCCGATATCTAAGCACTACTAAGAGCTTTTCCGGCAAATATTATTCGAAAACAGAGAAATCAAGACTTGATATTGTTAAACGTCTCACAAACCCCTCGACGTCCAAAACAAAAAAGCTGCAAACGCCTTTAAACTAAATATATCAAATGAAGAATACGTTTTTCATAACTTTTCCCCATTTAATGTTGACAAAGAGGCAGGTTGGAAGACGTTATTTAGAGCATCTTCGTCTTTCACATCTCATATCGGCTAAAAAACGATATGGCTACACGCTAATATATATTGTCTTAGAGGCTGTTCGACAAGTGAAGACTATTTGTTGAGAAACGCGGTACAGGTTCAGATTTTTACACAAATATACTTTTTATTTGTTAATGGAACGATTGGAATTGAAATGGAAAATCGAGAAGGAAGACTCGAGCTTTCCTTTCGCTTATTCTCAACAGTAATTTCATTTAGCGTAGCAGTAGACAGTGCGAAAGATACACAACCGAACATTATGAACGAACATGACATCCTTTGCAGCCGCCAGATGCAACGATCCCGCTACAAACCATAACGAGATTTTAAATGAACCCCAACGGTTCTTGTCGTAAGGCAAAACACAATGAAGGGATTTACAGTGACTCGTTTCCAAATACAGTCGAACCCCGTTTTCCCGGAACCCGGTTTCCCGGACTTCTCGTTTTCCCGGACTTTTTTCACTTTTCCGGGGTTTTCTCGGAACGTTCCGGGAAACTGAAACNATTTAATATAGCTCAAAAATGTTTGAATTATGATATGCATTTCACAAATTTCACGGGCTGGAGTACATTCATCAGAATAATTCACAAGCATAGTGCTTAATAAAAAAACGGTAGAAATGAAGGCAAGTCAGCACAGCGCGAAAAGCAACAAATATATACGGCGGTCTTTACTTAACTTAATATTCTTAGAGATCTTCATAAGCCCCTAGTGAGTACTCAAGGTGCACTAACCCCATTGCACATTATAGATTACATAAAAATCCCCTGTGGATGTCATAGGTTCTCCGAACATCCTTTACATGTCAGATGTTGCACAACACCCTTTGATGTTAAAGGTCTTTTAAAAACCCCATTTGGATACCAGATTATTTTTATTATTATATTCATAGTTTCGCCAACGTATTTGGATATCATATGTTTTCACAACCCCCATGTGAATGTTCCGAGATCTTCTTGAATCCCGAAGTTTATGAGACACGACCTGGGCCTCTTAAAGGATAACGTTCGCACTGTCAGTACATTAATGTAGCTGTAGCAATATCGAGAGAACATATATTATTCCAAAACAGAGAAATCAAGACTTGACACTGTTAAACGTCTCACAAACCCCTCGACGTCCAAAAAAAGCTGCAAACGCCTTTAAACTAAATATATCAAACGAAGAATACGTTTTTCATAACTTTTCCCCATTTAATGTTGACAAAGAGGCAGGTTGGAAGACGTTATTTAGAGCATCTTCGTCTTTCACATCTGATATCGGCTAAAGAACGATATGGCTACTCGCTAATAAATATTGTCTTAGAGGCTGTTCGACAAGTGAAGACTATTTGTTCAGAAACGTGGTACAGGTTCAGATTTTTACACAAATATAATTGTATTTGTTAATGGGATGATTGGAATTGAAATGGAAAATCGAGAAGGAAGACTCGAGCTTTCCTTTCGCTTATTCTGAACAATAACTTCATTTAACGTAGCAGTAGACAGAGCGAAAGGCACACAACCGAACATTATGAACGAACATGACATCTTTTGCAGCCGCCAGATGCAATGATCCCACTACATGAAACGATACAAGCCATAACAAAATTTCACATTAACCCCAACGATTCTAGTCGTAAGGCAAAATGCAATGAAGGGATTTACAGTGACTTGTTTCCAAATACAGTACTTCGCAAATTAGTTCGGGCAGTGTTATATTTTGCAACTCTTTCCTAATAAGATCAACTTTTGTATTACTTTATAAATACTTCGAAGTGAAGTTCTTGCATTTTCTTTGTTCTGTGCTCAATGTTCTTAACTACCTACAAGGTTTTTTTTCAACAATTCTCACTGTTACCTCCCCGAAGGCTATGAACAGTTTCCACTGTTCTCAATTCCCCTCAAGGATTTGAACAGCTCTAATGGTTCTCAACTTCACTCTATTCTGAACAGCTCTCATTTGTTTTCATCTCCCCCAACAGTTTTGAACAGTCCTCGTTGTTCTCAATTCCCCCTCCCAACTGATATGAACAGCTCTCACTGTTCTGAACTACCCTGGTACGCGGAAACTTACGCTAAAAAAAGCGCCAGCAAGTAAAATGCGTCGGCAACCGAAGCTACCACTTAGAAAATAAAAAGAAACACATGCCAAGCTAAAACAAATATCACAATAAAGCAACACAGGCAACAAACACGAGAACATAAAACTGAGGAATTAGAATGAAGCTGTTTACAGAGCGAAGGCAACAAGGTAAAATGAGGCAAATCCTTTCAGAGACTTGGCACTTTTGTCTCACTCTGCTTTCTTGCGCTTCATTTTATACTAGTGCATAACGGAGTATAAACCAGCGGCTGGATTCGTAATCTTCAGAAAAATAAAAACAGCTTGGAAGATACAACAAGAATGTATCGGAATACAAGTCAACGACTGGATGAGCAAGATTTGCGTAGAAATATTGTGCATTGGAGAATGAAGGACTATTATCATGAGACAAATTAGCGACGCATTAGTATTTTCATGAAGGACCTATCTTGGAAGATATATGAGGATCATTATCGGAATACATAGTAGCGCATAATTTGTGTCTTTTAGGGAAGATACACGCGGATTTGTACTATATAGAAGCTATATCAGCGTTTGGAGGGTTATTTCTTACCCCCAAAAATATCTAAGTACTGTATATCTTCGCAGATGCATCTATATTTACTAAATGTCTGTAAACTTTATTTATTTACTTGTGTCTTATTTGCACACAGTTTCTTCGCATTAAGATAGGCAGAAACTCAAGCGTCAATGGTGTAGGTACGACCCGGGAAGTTTTAGAGTCCGCCATACCATCTATGTCCTAGTTCAGGAGCAAGGATACTAAAGCTCCTTGTTCAGGAGTCAGACTGAGAAAGATATTTATGGGCGTCGTAACTTGGATACAGACCACTTTATAGCTACGTCGAGTGCAAGAAAGAATTTGAATTTATTCGCCTGGCTAATATCAGTAGCTTTGCTTATTTGTTTGCTTGTGTCTTGCTTGCCCAAAGTTTCTTCACTTTAAGATAGAAAGAAATTCGAGGGTTGAAAATCTAATTCGATTGTATTTGTGATCCGGTAGTTAAACCTGAGCTCGGCTGCATAAACGGGCACGTTAATTTCAAACGTGCTACGGGAAATACGGCTGGAATACGTTACATATAAACTGATTTTGCTTACAGGTTGAGCGTTGAATATTCGTTAGAGAAGCAAAAGAAGCTGCTGATGGTGACCAGTACGGGCAGGAGTGGACCGTCAAATAGCGTGTGATCTATGACCAGCTAAATAACAACCTACTTTTTTTGAGAAAGCAAAGACGATCGTGATGACGACCAAACTGGTAGCGGGCCGTCTTGTAAAGACTTTCATCTTAAAAAAAAAAATACATAAGTACCTATCTATTCATAAAAATTATGCACAAATAAAAAAAAACAGGGACGTCCACCACTCAAAATGACGACGCATGAGTTAGGGTAATTCTCGGGGGAAAAACTAATTATGCCAGGCTAAAATATTCACAGTTTGCGAAGTTTCAATCATGGGAACGATCGAAGTTTTTATATCAAGGAGTTTCCTATTAACTTTTATTAAAATAACACAAAAATTGAACATTAAGTCAAATTACCGGACGCCGTAAAGTAAGTTAATTGTAATCGAAGTTAAAAATTTTTCATCTTAGACAGAGATGGTAAAAGGAAAAGGGACTTGTAGAATGTCAAGCAGGATATGGAATCAACGTATCACTGCCTGAAATCAGAAAAGAGTATAACTCAATCGAAAATTTATCGGCATCTATCCAATGTTGTTGGATACCTTTCACTATTTTCTCATAGGCAGCAGATAAATACCTACAAATTTTCGTTTGGGAAAGAGACTTCGAGCCTCCCTAAACAGAACGCGTAGGCATAAGAAAAGAAAGAGGCACGTCGTATGTCGGTAGGGAAGAGGACCCAGTGCATCATTACGCAACGGAAGGGTATGTCGTGAATGGAAATAAAAAATACAAGGAGAGCGGAGAAAGACGGAAAGAAAGAGACAAAAAAAAAAGAAAAGTGGGTAGCAAGGAAAGAAAGCTAGGGGCCGCAAAGGTTCGATTCCGTTGAGCACTAACATAAATACATATAAAAGGACTAAAGCTACTACGAAACCGAATACAAACTGACCATAAGGTACTAACCATAATTGCGAAGACCGTACTAGTACAGCACTAACTTAAACTAAACTAGGAAAACTTGCGGTAACTGTGGATGCTTGTTCGTAGTATGTGCCCCAGTCAACTTGTCAAGAAATAAGAAATAGTAATACAAGAAACATAATATCGCAGTCAAATGAGGTGGTCGGAAAGTCACTCAGCACTAATCATAATTTCATCTTTGGATCTGCGAAACAGAATTAGAAGGATCGAAGCTAACAGGGATCACTTTCAGCATTGTCGTTGTCACACACATTCATCATCGACATCTCATTTTTAACGGGTATATTAATAATTATTCGAGTGCACATGTGCCCGTCACGACGTCCTTTATAGTCACTGAAAGAAGTGTTGCCAGAAGGCCAGCACCCATTCTCGTGTACCCACAAGAAACACTTGGCTTGGCGTGCTCGTAAGGCACGCAATTGGGTTACTTTCGCACTGCCCGACCACGCCGTGGGGGTGATTCCTATCGGCTTACGGGAAAGCGTGCTGATTTCGGCACCGCACGCTTCTCAGTGTTCCTACTTAAAGCCTCTTTACTCGCCAACTGCTCTAACTAAACGAGAGACAGAAAACACGGCGAACAGGGCATTTCCGCATGGAGGACCATCTTGCATGGAAATAAGGCAGGAAGGATGAAAAGGGAGAAGAAAACGAAGACTGTTAGTAGAAGTACGCAAAAGGAAGAACAGTTGTTGCACGTGATCATAGAATACGACAGTGGGATTCATACTGCGAACAAGCAAGCATTTAATATCCATTAGTGAGCGATATATACACATACAAGGTTTGTATTTTGTGCTGCTATTCATAGGAGATTATTGACTATTTATAGGCATAAATTCATACTCCATTTTCAAAGTCCTTCACCAACACAAATTTCAACGCTTTCAGCACAAAATGTGACCCAAAATAGTAGCTACTACATTTTTTACCCTCATTCGAGTAGTGTTCTCAGTATCAGAGCAGGATAATAAAAGGAACGTTATACGGGAGTGTGCATGAAAGGTATATGCGATATGCGAGTAAACATAAAATGAACTACGTATTATGTATGTTTTGAAGAGTTTCTTTTATCCATTGTAATTTGTTCTTAGAGGGGGGATGTATGGGCAACATTAATCAGTAAAGCGTTGTATTTATATTAGCTACCATCAGATCCATTCAATAACGTACATTACATAATGGTCATCAGTCACGATTATGTTGTTGAAATATATATATCATAGCTATTCCTCATATATGAATTGGAAATAGGTTTGTGCGCAAGATAGCAGGTAAGAGAATGAATGGGCTTATTCTAAACATATTTTCTTCAAATGCATGCATAAAAGTGAAAAATAGAAAATTGTAATCCTAGACTGCGGTGAAGCATAGCGCCATATAGATTATATTTTTAGGGCAGTTAAGGGTTGTGAAGGATACAAACATTGGAATTTAAAAGCGTAGAAAAACAATATGAGCTTCATCTGGTGACGAGTTTCGTAGGTAGGTACATCACGTAAAAATAAAGTGAAAGTCCAGTGTTAGAAAAAAAAGATTTAAGACCTATCTAATTCGGGAAATTTTCATAAATAATACTTATTAAAGAAATTATACTAAATAAAGAAACAGTCATTTTATCATTGCTTTTTTTAATAGCCGCTGTCAGCGATGATCTATCCGATGATTTCAAAAAAGGTATTCAAGTATCAGTGTAACCCACTCTGCCTGAATAGATATTCTTCTCAGAAACTTCAGTTTTTATTGGGCTACGGCAAAGTTCTATACACTTAAGGTCATGGGTATGAAGATATAAGCTCTAATGCTATCAAAACAAAATGAAACTTGCGAAACCTTTGAAAATTTGTTGGACACAGATATCACTAAAAGTACTGTGAAATGAGGGCATAGCATGGTTATGAGTTCGAGCTCGTTTTGACGGTTTCGGAAAGTCTCAAGAATTTTTATCGACACTTTGCATTGCAAAAATCGCGTTTGTTTTCGAAACTTTCGTCGTATTCTAGGAACAGTCATCTCCCGGCAAAATGAATTCATTTTCCTAATAACAGTGATTCTGTAAAATCTAGTGCCAATCCTCTAGAGTAATTCTGTAAAATTGAGTGCTACTCCTTTACAGTGATTCTGTGAACTTCGGTGTCATTCCTTTACAGTGATTCTGTAAAACTGCCCTTACTTTACAGGATTCTGTAAAATTGGGTGTCATTCTTTCAGATATTTACGGATCCACCGTAAAGTAGCAACAAAAGTTCCGTTAATATATTGATAAAAGAGCCGTATATTTAGAAGAGGATTTGCCATTCGAGTGTCCACCATTTTCCCCGAGGATTTACGAACATATAACTTACAGTATAGTGCGTTTATTCGAGTATTTCACAGGAACGGAACAAAATAGCACAAAATGGACTAAAAAATATATAGGGGAATGCACCAGTCACGACTAAAGCAACATGCTAAGGTAGGAACTATAACAAGCGCGCTATAGAATGGAAACTTTCAGGTATTATGCAGAAATGTTCCGAGTCACCGCTGCAGTTTGCAATACAGGAATTGAATAGTAATCCTTATACTCCTGAACACGCCTTGTTGACGTATACCATCCTTCGTAACACTGCGTAGTAATGTAAAGCAACCCGAAACAAAACTCAAGCAGATAACTGAAATAAAAAAACAATCCCGAATGTTTCTTGCAGGATAAAATCATAAACTCCGACAAGGTAGATCTGTAAATGTTAGACAAAAACTCAGAAGACTTTTGCTTCGGTAGGTACAGGGTGAAGTTGTGGTCATGAAGTCCGCAGATTTTTGAAATAAGGAATCTTTCAACACCGAGTGCATACACAGGGACAATTAGGTACAGGCCGCACACAGACAAAAGGTTGTTGTGCCTCTGGGGTTTGGCTAGTTACACAGATAGCCATGAAGCATCTGATAATACGGATTCTACATACCACGCGCAAGGCTTCTTGTGTTATTAGTATAGTCCTAGTATCGTATCAAGATTTTCATCCCTAAGGTTTATACTAGTAATAAAATAGAAATAAAAGGGCAGGGTATAAGTTACAAGTTAACATGGAGGTGCATACAAGGAAATTTTTCACCATAATGGGTAAAGATACGGCAAAAGAGCAAAAATTCATAATATCCAGAATGAGCAAATAGTACCTAAATCCTGAAAAATATACCAAACTGGTTACACACCAGGTTGCAGTTCATAGACACAAGCTCGCTGAGATCTTAACTCAAGGCGTTTTTAATTTGCACACCGAGATAGAAAGTACCTAATCTGCTTAGCTTTAACTTGTCCAAAACTGCAATGGTGAGTTTCGGATCCGTCACTTCCGACGGGAAACCAATTACGTTTGGGACGGCTGATAATTGAAGCGTGCGAAGCAGGACTCAATTGAAGTTCTAAACACGCTGATGCAAAGCTAATTAAGATTATCTCGATCGCAGCGTGCAAATCGAAAGCGCCATTTTGCAGGCACGCGCGATAGGAAAGCCCTGGCAGAATATCAGGCCGCCCAAGAATCCAATTTCTAGAATCAGTATCTGTGGCAGCCAAAGATTCGGTCAAGGGGTCATCCAAGTACAGACTGTGACGCTCGTAAAATGGTTCTACATTTTCTTACTACCCGACGATACGAGAGCAATACAAGTTATAGTACGTGCGATTATTATCATCATCTTCTATCAATATTATCCTGCTTGTGAGAGATACCATCCACCCGTCATGCTTTCGGTATTGGATGAGAGAAAATTGGAGCAGCTTTAATTGATAACGTCTCGGAAACAGCAGTTATCGACTGTGAGCTGCCAGCTCTAACTGATCTTACATTAGTTCGCCGAAATTGTTTTGTTATATTTAGAGTTGAAAAGCCTCTTCCGCGATATTGGTGATATTAGGAGGAAGAAAACAAATACGGAGCATGTAGAATGTCAAGCAAAACGAGGAATTCATGCACGGAGTAAAACCGCGCGTGGGATCAGCATTTGGGGGGGGGGGAAGAAGAAGAAGAGTAGACCAAGGATCGTCAGTAGAAGTACGAAAAAATGAAGCACGGAGGGTATGGAAGGCGAGCTGCCCCGGCCACACGTAACACCAATGAAGCAAATCACATTTTTGACGACTTTTATACAATAAATTTCATATTTGGCGCACACATACATATATCTCTTACAGCTAATTTGGAAGATCGAATCAATCTTAGGTACTCGTATTGATGCTTCTGTGGTTGCACTGTCAGCTGTCTTTCTCTAATGTGCAGAGCACTTATCAATTTAAATCTTCACCGTGTAGAGCACATTTCAATTTAAATCTTCACTGTGCAGAGCACATTTCAATTTAAATCTTCATTGTGCATAGCACATTTCTATTTAAATCTTCACTGTGCAGAGCACATTTCAATCTTCCTTGTGCAGAGCACATTTCAATTAAAGTATCCAACTTTGAAGCCAACCGTAGGGTGCGCCAAAAACTGATCGACTATAATAATTTCGGTTTCTACATATATTGCACATAAACACGTGGAACTTATCGGTTAGTTTTATTATTTAATGCTGTATACTTTCGCAAGTTCTCGCATTGCCCTACTGCAACAAAGCAATACGGTACACAAATGCAAGTTTTTAATTAAATATAATGTGAGCAGTGTAGAACTTTGGGTCCACGCTCGAACTAAATTGAACTAATTAACCCATAATTGCAGTTTACGGGTGGTGGACGGCAGAGATATCAGAGTTTTCGAGTACGCTCGTCAACCAGGATTAAAAGTTATACATTAGTCTACAAGTCTCCTGTAACTGCAGCTGAGACAGGTATTTACGCAGTCAAGATAAGCATTGAGGGAGAGACAACCAAGAACGTTCATGCGGTTAATAACGAATTGTCTGACAGAACTGAAGAATACCAGAACTTTCCGGGTCGCCAGATAGACTGGTTTGACAAGCGTGAAAACGTACAGACGAATTATTTCCAGTTTGAGAGTTTCGTTTGGCACGCGTGTTGAACGTTAAGACGAATTGTTTCTACCTCATTTGAACAGAGAACCCCAGCAATATTATAAGTTTATTGATATTTCACAAAACATTCATGTACATTTCACGTACAACAAATACCATAATAATGGAGGGTTTTTCACAGTAGTTACAGACATATAAATCTATAAATTCTCTACAGAGAAATGCAGGGAAACGGACCTTCGTTATCACAAATATGAAATGGCTTCTTGCTCACGTCATTCCATGACTATGCATTCGATGTGCTGATTTTTTTCGATCAAACGCTTAATTGACGGAGTGGCCATAAGACTTCAAGACAAAAAGATTCACTAAACGCGATTCTGTACAACCTCGCTAAATAACTTTTGATACTTCAGGTCATCAATTTCACATAATTGACAATTATAGTCTAAAAAAAGCACATTAAATCAAAGGCGTTCCGCGAATAGAACGACACAGAATGTGATCCAACATTTTTCAATTATATTTGCAGTGAGGCAAATACACAAAATCTGTTATCTTCTGATCGCTGCATTGAACGAAGTAAACCGCGACGTTCAGTCTATTCTTTGTTTAATTCTTCATTCCACATTTAACGGAAAGGACACATGGATAGGAGAAATTCTCCGAGTACGACGTAAACTTTCAACCGCCAGCTAAAGACACAATTTACTTACAAGTTAACGCTCTAAAAAATTCACATTCAATCGAAACGGCTCCAGGAAGTGGGAGACTATAAACGTGAAATATTAGACTACACATTTATAGTCTCTCACTTGCACATTAGCTAATTAAAAAAAGGAAGGAGACTCAGGCAACCGAATCACAAATTTAGCTACAAATTTTACAGCAACCCCATCTACACACGCAGCATTACCTCGCTTCAAGTACAAAAGTTGTGCCTTCTGCAGGACTACAGTAGGGGGAGGGAAACCCTTGCACCAAAAATGGAGCAGCCCAAGTAAAGCAAAGGGGGAAAAAATGCACATTTAATTGAATCGACGAATAAAGACGCGTAAATGGAGACCACAAACACGTGCGTTCAGGACGCATTGGAAGATCAGTTCCGAACAGAGAGGAAGAGCAATCGAAATGCATAGGGAACAAAAGTACTAGATACATTTTTGCCAAGGTGGGCACTGCGGCCCAACAGCAGCAACATAAAAGGCCGGAGTGGCGCAGAATATGTGGCCCTGCGGCCTTTTTTTCTGATGAGGGAGAGCCGCAGGTGTCCACTTTCCATTAGTATTAAGGATACGATTCGATGCCTAATGTACACAGTCGCATGTTCAACTTATGAGCAGACGTTTGGTTCGCACGTGATACCGATACAGCGAGCAACGTGGTAGAGCAGCTATAGCGACATGAACGCCGTGCAAACTGAACGTCTGATCATCATACTGAGTGTGAGATTATTTAGTGCTGCCGGGGCATCAAGTACAGGGTCTTAAGAGCTTGGTTCAAAGACTAATAAATAAGTGCGAGTAATTCCACATCTGAATTCTGTCGCATGACGGAAAACGTGAAACAGATATAAGAAATCAGTAAAGTAACTGCTTACATTCAAACTTTGAATCGGACAGTCCACTACAATGACGATGTAAAAAGTAGAAAATAAGGGATATGAAGATTATTATTATATTATGGGGGTATTCCCGCCGTAGCCGAAAGGAGCACGATACAACAGCGAAATAAATTCTTCAATTAGAATAAGTTGCCCGAATTAATGGGAAAGGTTTCTCATAGTATATTATAGATACATTTCCTTTCTGGTTGTGTGCTTGGACGTGTGAATATAAAGATTGTAGTGTAGAATGTCAGATAACGAGAGGCTCCCATGCACGAAACTTCATCGCGACGGAAACAGCAAGTGAGGAAAGAAGAGGAAAACTGGACAAAGATCGTCAATCAAAGTAGGAAAAACGAAGGAAGCACAGTGGGCACGACAGGAAGAAGTCTCAAAGGCTTTGCTGACATTAGGTGATCTAAGAAATCCCCCAGGGAGGCCTACCATCCCTCAACATAGTATTAGTACACCTATCGATAAAAATGTATAAATAAGTAAATATGCCTTGGTCAGGGTTATAGATGATTGGTTGGCTACAGCTCTAGCTATACAGTATATAATTAGAGCGCATAATTCTTTTCAACTTGCTAAGCCACTAAACGGAGCTACAAGAGAGGAAACTGCCATGGCCAATAAAAACGTTCCTCAATTAGCTGGAAAGAAGGGACACATAGCACTTCGCAGTAAGACGGAAAACCCACACATGTGGGACGATCTGCACAGGTTATTATTATTATTATATTGTGGGTTTTTCCGCCGTATTAGATACGACAACTATATAACAGCGATTCAATTTTTCAGGTAGAGCAAGTCAGAAAAGAATAGGATGACCCAATAACTAGTCATGATGAAAACTAGAAAAACGTTGTATGAGCAAAGGAGTCACGCGAGGAGAAAAAAGACGTCCTCCTAAACTTGAATCAAGAGGAGGATATTCTTAAAAAAAAAAAAATCGCCAGAAGAAAAAGGCTACCAGAAGAAGTAGAAAGATGAAATAAGCGTAGGGGGCACGACAGAAGAGAAGATTTCTATAACTAATTTAGGGTAAAAAAAATTTTCCCTCAAAACAAAATATTCCGTTCGAATATAAATCTACGCATACCACACTTAGTACGAGTTTCATTGATCATACAAAACAGTCTACGTTTATTTTCTATGCACACATGGAGCTCTAAAAGAATACTAATAAAGCTAAACTTACATGACATGGAAATTCACATACAGCGCACTCGTTCGCTTCAGGAGCACCGTGTGAAGAATACGACTATAAAGTGGTCGGACTTTCAATTTTTCTAACAAACACGCCAGACTTTTGTTACTTCAACTCGAAAATAAGTTAGTCGACTAACCCGATTGCTTTAATACAAAATATCATTAAGATAAATGGGCCGGAGTTATTATTGGAACACGTAGGTAGCTAAATAAAC
>LQNS02277100.1:1235160-1254939 GCA_001587735.2 Parhyale hawaiensis
TTTTGTTTAAGTTTGTTGGAGTATTTTTCTCAAGATGTTACTTCTGCCTGTCTATATAGAAGACCTAAGGATGCCAGCACGATAAAGGATCAATGAAGAACAGAAGAAAATAAGAAGCAAATAAGAGAAGAGGAGATTCCGCACCGGCTTAGAGGCATTACGCAAATGTATAGGTTATTGCGTGAATTCTTCACGCACGGGTCCACTAGTAACATAGAATGGGGCAAACCTAATTAACCCAACTCTATGGCCCATCCCATGCTCCCTGAGGGATTTCACATTAGAAGGTTTAGGCAAACTAATTTCAAGAGAAAAACAATTAACAGGATGGCATGGTAGGCAAGATTGCCGTATGTATATAATTTTAAATTTAGGAGTAGCGATATTATCAAAAGAGACACTTTCACCAAAAAGAAGTGATTTACGGTCACGCAGCAGATAACATTATATGTTTTTTGTGGTATAGACCTACCGTAGCTACTGTTGCTGCAATATATATGTACACCACTATATTGGGTACATCTTACAATAGCTACCTACTAATAGCGATTTTGAAACGTGACATTCACATTTGTACCATTTAAAACGAGATATATTTGCATAATGTATGGTACCTTATTGTTACTGTGGCGGTCCAGTATAGAAGATGCATAGAAGATGTCACATTATTATGTGACATCTTCTATACCCAATTCCGACAGGGGTGTGGTGCACGGTGTTGCCAAACTTTGTATTGAAGGGCAGTAAAGCAATAACTTTACAGTGCACTATTACCGTAAGTTATCAAATCAAATTAATTGAAGTTAATTACGTAGCTATCCCTTGCTCAAAGACAGCACCTACGGCAGGATCATCGACGCCTGCTGGATATATACTATCATTGCGTTAACCAGGCTCCTTACAAGGGTACTTCCCCCAATAGCTTGTCTACACGGGGAGTATCGTTTAAAACGCAGCAGTGCTCATAGTCTGCTGAAGAGAACGTTAAGGATAAATATTTTGAAATTCATTTATATTAACGCACGGCAATGATTTACTGTAGCACAGCTACGACAATAGCAGAATTATCCTTTGTGTGGACAGCCTAAACAGGAAGTTGCGGGAGAATAAGATATTGAGTTACAATATTGTACTTCGGTAATTACTAAAAATTCGAGGCAGAATGTAGTACCTATCTGTGTGGCCACTACAAAAGCAATAGAAAAATGATAATCCGTGTGGTCAGTAAGGAATCGTTTAACAATATCTGTAGCAACAATAATGTCGATCTGGCGTTACATCTATAAAGGGCTAAGTAACCGCCGAAATTTTATACGTTTTGGTGACCTTTACTTTGACGCCGTTTCAAATAGTGGTACAGCTACGAGAAAAAAGTTTAATCCACCAGAGTAAGGATTCAGTTTGTGTAACCACAAGAAAGATAATTTTCAATGTTAAATCTGCGTAACAGCAAGAAAGCCGACTTAGAATGTTAAATCTGCGTAACCACAAGACAGTCGCTCTACAGAGCTGCATATCAGTACACCGATTGATGGTCCAACTGTTTCCATCACAATATCAACAAAAGAGACAAAAGGTTGATACCTGTAGAGAGTAGCAGAGCTGGAGGTCCGTGTCCAGAGAACCGTTGGATGACAGCGGCATCTCGTTGGACCGAAGAGTTCGTTTGCTGCTCATCATCTTGACTGCGAGCAGGACCGACGAGAGGTCTGAGGACGGCGGGGTGAGCAGCACCAGGTGTGTGATCGTCAGGTTGCATAATCTGTAATACAAAGTTCACTGTCAAGTAAGGTTGCCATCTAATTACAATGGATATATACGGGGCAGTGGACGGACTAACAGGCCCAGTCCCAGAGAGCAGTCAATGGCACCGCTTCGATACACTCTGAGCTATTGCCTTTTTTTATAATATGCCGGCCGAAAAAATAAACAAAGGATAGCAGAAAGACATCTTCTTCACAGGGTGATCTTAGCTCTCCAACTTGACAGACATAAGCCAAGATGTTTGCCAATTCTTAATTGTAAAGTCTCGCAGACCAAAAATATTTTATCGTAAACTTATAAAAAAAGAGGTAGGGTACAAAACTGCGGCCGGCACGCTCCTGACAGGCCCTCCAGTCTCCACAGCTGAAAAGAGCAACAATTGAAATTTAAAAGTTGGTACAGTACCTGCTACTTGCAGCAGCATGAAACGTCATTCCGGAGAGAATAATCTTTGAAGAGTTCGATCCTTACCTGGTGACGCAGGCAGAAGACACCAGTTTGCGGCCAGGTTTGGTGTTTAATTTGAGGCGAGGAGATCTACTCTTGTGGCAATATTTAACTTCGGGATTGAGACTGCTCGATATTCTTTTCGGTGAGAGATACTGATTGGAAGCCTTAGTGGTATGGGACCCAAGGGGTACAGGGTCTGTGTTTTCGTAAGCTTGTGGTTCGAACTTGGTCAGGAGGTTAGGATTGTGTTTCTGGAACTCATTTAATGAGTAAGGGTTTTTGAGTCCATGTGGAGTTCGGTCAGTATATCTGGCATCGTCTTGAGTAACAGCAGGATACATTCCGTCGTCCAGATTTGTGGGCATATTTTTAGAATCTGCCGGACAACGAAAAGGACTTCTGGGATCGTCGGTGGGATACGGACCACCAGCCAGTAGAAGCCCATAACTGGGTGACTTCATATGATCTGAGGTGGAGGCAGGTCCGTCCAACGGACTCAAGGATGGCTCACAAGATAGTGATGTGGACTGGGATAGTGAACTTCTACCAGATGGAGTAGGTCTATCAGATACAAACTGCTCTGTGGAATCATCATTGTTGTTGATATTATCACTATTTGAGTTATTGACATCAGATGGAGATGCTTCCGAAGATGAAGATCCAACGGATGGTGAGGGAGAGGCAGAAGTCGAAGTTGGGTTCTGCTTGGCGCTAGCTAGTGGGTTTGGTCGTCTTTTTACAGTGTTGGATTCCGAAAAATCCCATGAACTTTCCCCGTGAGTTGGCTGCTCGTTGTAGTTGAGATCATCCACCGTACCGTCGCTGGGTTGGCAAAAGCCAAGCAAGTACCGTTCGTTGAACTGGGCCTCAATGTCCGGGTCGTTGCTTTCGGCAGGAATAGTATCCCCTAAAGTACAGTCAGACTTGACCATTTTCATGCTTGTGGGGTCGCTGCTGCGAGATTCGAGTAGTCTGCCACAGTTTTTGTTTCCCTTGACGCGAGGGAGGGGAGCAGCATCATCACTCTTATTCTGAAGACCTTGAATTAGCCTGGACAGACGCTCGTCGCACCAGCTTTTTACTTCGCGGCGATCCGCACCGCGAAACTGAAATTTGTCTCCTCGATACTTGATCTCTTTCCCACTAGGTCTCCTCGATTCTTCTTTTTCACCACCACTGGCACTGTTGCCTTTGGTGCTGAGAAGCGCTCGTTTACTTGAGCCTTTCGATCGTACTTTCTCTGGAGCATCGAACCCGAGCTCTGCTACGAGTCGCTTTTTGTGGTCCACGACATTCATGTCTTTTCCCTGAAGTACATTTTGCTCTAGCTCGGCGTCTTTGTCCTCCGGCAGATCTTTGGCGCTGGAGGTGCCAGCAGTAAGTTTTGACTTGCGGCCCTGAAACCAGGCACCGAACTGCCGGGCTGGAGAACTGGAAGAAGCTCGCCATACAGCTCCCAAAGATTTTCTTGGTGACCTAGGAATGCTACCAGCGTCGGACACAGTTGGAATGTGGAGAAATTTCGTTTTCGGAGGCCCTGCAGCTACGACATAGGTCTTGGAGGCGGCATGGGGAGGTTGGACTTCGGGTTTGTCATCGTACTGCGATGGATCCTGCAGGGAGCTCTGGTGTGGGAGCCCAAGACCAGAGTGCCCGCCAACAGCTATTCCTAGATGTCTGTTGATGACCCGAGAATCTCCTAGGCTTCTTTGCCGAATATGTCGAGGTTTTCCGGTGTCCATAGCACAATTTTCCATACATAAATACTTCTCAGCTCTATTATGGAGTTGGTCCACATCATACGATAGTCTTGGCACTCCTGAGGAGAAGCTATCGTCGCCCAAACTACATTTGGTCGAAGACTTTCGAGAGGCAGGAAATTGGTCCCGTTGAAAGGGGGGAATGTTGCGAAGAGGAGCCGTGTTGCCGAGAGGAGGCACTTCTATTGAAGAGGAAGCCTGATCGTGGTGGTCCTTTTTCGAAGGGGTGGTCGTAGTTAAAGATTTACAAGGCACAGCAGAACCAGAAGGGAACTCGGACACAGGTACGGCACTGGGAGGAGGTGTAGCGGGCGTGACTTTTACGGTCCACTCGGATGTAAGCATAATACGTGGCACGAGTTTCAATCACACGCCATTACATTAATTAATGACAAGATAGTCTGTACTACAGTCACGTTCGTGGTGTCTGTGGTCTACTCGAATGTAAACGTGCCATGAATTTTGAGCACAAATCTGGACGTTAATCGTAATATGTTCCGTATCACGGATACGTCTTTACTTGAAGTCTATGTGTTCCACTTGGGCAAGCATAGCACAGCGTACGAGTCACGAATTTAAAAAGCACATCCTTGAATCAGTTAAATGTAACTTGTTCCGAAGAATGGATACGCACATAACGGGGGTGTCTGTACATATGGTCCACTTGGTCACGAGAACAATGCACACCTCAGACTATTATTAAGTACACGCTTGTTGCGGAATCATATTACAAAAACACAGAGTCACCAACACAAGTTAGATAAAAGAGTCCGACTGTTTACGCTGTATACCAAAATAAGTTTTTTGGATACACCTCACACAACAAAATGTTCTTATCCACAAAAATATATCATCCACAAGTACATTACAGCTAAACAATGCCACTTTTGACATTACCATGACTAGACGCAATTATGGCACGTTACAGCTTAATCCTGAAACAATAATGGCGAGGGTAAGTAGAGGAAGTTCTTAGTAACTTTAACGATGCGGTACGAAGTTAGCAGAAGCATGCGCACCAGCGAAGAACAACTTCAAAACCAGACGGTAGGTACAAAGGACACTAAGATACGCTGTCCTACATCGTTATACGTGCAAGCGATTCGACAAAATTGTACAACATCCCTCAGGTAAAAGGACACCTGGTTCAGTATAGCTATATACACTGAAAAATACATTCCCAGAACCAGCACGCCGTCGCGTGAACTAACGCAAAACGCTCGTCTTAGCATACTCGTGCAGCACGAAATACCAACAACAAAAATCAAAGTTTCCGAGAGTGGCGATTCACCCACCAGTGTTCGACCAAGTCTGAGAAGAAACTTGTTGTCTGAGGAGCAACTTGAGCGGAATGGATCTAGGCCGATTTTGTTCGAGTTCGAGCAGCTCAGAGCAACTTTAAAATCAGGCATTTCCCTGCTGGTACAACACTTATGCCGCCAGCAACACCATTATTTTTCCTAAACCTTCACTTTGAACGGCTGATATCCCAAAGTATCCCATGATATTGTCGTCACAAAGTAAGAACGGGAGTTGCCTGCAGATAAAATGCGCCTCACGGCGGGTTCACTCGACAGCGTTGTTTCTTAAACATGTATGGTACATAACATCCGAGTGTTTTCTTGAGCGTGTTAGAAGAGTAGAAAGGTGCACAGTTTCTGAGTCCAAGTCACTCCTTTAAAGAGGTATGTGAAACTCTACTAGTGGCACTTGATAAGCCGTATGACATCACAGTTAACATTTCACAACAAATATTGGTACCTGCAACCAATTTCGTATACGCACAGTAGTGTTTACGAGGACTTAAGAATGTACAAAAAAGCATTCGGTCGCTAAATACTAAATGAGGGGTATAGAAAACTGGTGTGTAAACCGGCATTCAAGAGCAGGTTGTTAAGTTCACACTTTTCACTTCCATTCTACCGAACTTGTCATTAATTTTACCCTAAAAGGTTTCCACTTTAGAGCCCGTTTTCTACACATTTGTGCACTGCATACACATAGACGTGTCGCGGCAAGGTCGGCGTTCCGGCAATTTCATCCCGTCAGAATCAACGAAAATGTAGCTTATCAGCACACGCTCTAAGCCAGCAGTTCTCATGCTGAACCAACACGCCGAGGCAGGTCTGTCCATGCGGGACACGCGGGAACATGGGCAAAGTTTGGGACACACGACAGCTTTTTAAGTGTAGACGCGACGCATATTATTTTAACGCTCCTTGAAAGTAGCTACAGCTAACACTGAACGAAGAAGGGGAAGGGATAAGACAGTATGTCGACACAAAGGTGGGAATAAGCGCACGAGCTTTTGAACAGACTGGATCAAGCCGCATGGGAAGAGCAAGTAGAAAAGAAGGCAACCAACAGAATGCTAATGGTTAATAAAAGTAGAAAATAAAAAGGGAATACAATTAGCACGAAAGACAGACGTCCTGCAGGCCTAAAACATAATAGATTATAATGGATTATACAGCTGGCAGTTGCTCGACCAACAGTCCGATTCCCAGATAGCAGCCGAGACTCTAGCTCCGGCCCTCTATGAACTATAGCCCTTTATGTAAAAACCATTTAGATATCTAAGGAGTAATAGAAGAAGAGAATAGACTCAGTCAGGGTCTTTGGTGCACCTACTTCCCGTGGCCACACAACTTCCGATAAATGGGAGCGACAAACCTAGCAATTACGTCTATGGAAAACGAGACGATACAACGTCCGGACGTAGAGCGGGTTCCGGTATAGCGTACGTGTCGCCTGCCTCAGATTTAGATACATGTGTGCCTACAAGTTAGGTCAGACACCGAACTTAGCTTCACCTAGTCTTAACTAACATGGCACACTTCAAGGTACAGGCCCACACATACAATACAGGGACGATTCAACCTTTCCGTGCCTGAATTGCGCATAAGTTGTACCGTTCTCCACAATTTACAAGGTAGACACAAAAGTGTACAGCAGGCACGAGAGTTAAAGGGACGCAGCTCGGTCGACAGGCGGGAAGAACAGGAAGATAAGGCACGTACGATGCAACTACGGCAATGCATCGCCTTCGATGAGCTTATGGCGACACGGTATTATAAGAACCATGGAGACCGTTAGGAGCAGCGATTTCCAATTCTCTTTTGCGTTTCGCCTTCCCGTTCCATCCTCGTCTGAGGCATAAAGAAGGTATGGATTCTTTAGGAATAGAGTTCGTACCCATAAAGGAGAATGCATGGTATCACTGAAAATCGCACCAGTATAAGTTTCTAAAAAGTACGTATAATAAAACGCAGAAACTACAATTAGTTTGTAACTCCTGGAATGCACTATCGGAACTCATCATAAAAGGCGCGTTGTAGTCATAACGCTGCTTGAGTTACCGTAACCCCAACAGCGGTAGCCGCGATCCGTAACAAAATTAACGAGGTTGTTTTGCATGTGAGCGGTGACCGACTGTGCCACGAGCTCACCTTTTGTGACACATTAGTGTAGCAGAGATAACAATGCGGCTGTGACTGCAACAGGCAGCAAACGAAGAAATCCTATTCTGCACTGAGGAACTTATTGTCCCAGAACCAGCAAGCTTTCCCGTGCACCGAAGTCAAATACAAGCCTTGGTGTGTTTGTGAAGCATGGAAAGTACGATTTACTCGTTTCACCAGCACGCCTAAGCAGGTGTTTCATCTGTGTGCGGGAAGCACAGGCGCCAAACTCGACACGTGTTATGTACGTTTGCGACTATTCTCTGTACGTGTGCCATTGACACAAGTCGCTGCATCGCAGATTAGGTTAGGCAAGGTTACGTTAGGCTAGGTTATTGTAGTGCTTCTGATGGTGGTGACGCGGCAAGAATGCTTACTTGAACACACGCACAGCGATCCACGTACACAGCGTGGCGAGTCTGGCGCCAGTGCGTACGGCACAGAGTGCTGGTTGAGGGTAAAACCATTTTTCCACGTAGTGCGACTTGACAGCCCCTTGTTACTTACCCTAGCAGAATTCCTGACTGCCCTTAGAAGTTGTTTTGCTATCTTAACTTAAGGGGCGGTTCATTAATTCTCTTAGGGCGAAAAGCAATAGGGTGATAATTAAGGTAAATTTACAGGAAAAGCAGGCAATCACGCCCGCCCTGTAGGCCCAAACAAAATGTTAATTACCCAGGCCCGTACGTGCGAGGAAGTTCACTCGTAATTACAGACAGAAACTTCACAGCCAAAACTCCACAACAAGTATTAGAGTCGTAATCAAATTAGGCTAACTAACAAGTTGGTCTAATTTAGCAGTGGAGCAAATCAATGCTCGCACCTCCACAACTTCCGACTGCTTGAGGCAAGTTTGTGACGGAATTCATTTCCCGGTTCGGCGGAAGACGGCGTGGCGAGTTGTACTGCTCAGAGAAAAGGGTTGCCCCTAAATATATACCAGCACAGTAGTACGTGCATCGATGAAGAATACCTGCCTTGGTTTATTCGTGCAACACGAAGCGTGCAAGTTTAGAGTTGCACACATACGTTAAGGCATGCAGTTCTCCGTGCACGGGCAACCGTGTTGATTTTGTGGGAACACATTTCCCAGTGTGCCAGAATGCACGACGCACTGTCAAAAAAATAAGAACTATATACTTCTTCTTGCCCATAATACTTTTATGAACACTGCGTGCTGAAGTCGAGGTCGGAGGTTTTTCGATCGAGTCGGTTTGGGAATAAGATCTCCACGTAACTTTTATTTATCTTCAAAAACTTCTTCAAAACTATACAGCTGATATGGGGCAAATCAAACACAATAAGCTTTGCAAATACCAGCAACAAATATCTTCGTCGACTTGAGACATGCACCGATCTATTTTAGCGAGGCAGCTACAGGTTGGCTCACTTTGCCATTGTTGGCAGCCTTAGATAATGTATTGTATCTGCGTCCGCCACTTCCACCGCATCACCACGTTTGGATCCGCTCCAGGGCCGCGTACAGTAAGGGCAACTGCTGGGATGACGTCACAGTAATTTACAAGGACCGCAACAAGAATATAAAAGAAAGTTTGGGACCGCACCACGCCAGGCAGGTATAGAGAGAGCAATTGGGCAAGGATGCAAGACAGCCAAAGCCCGGGCGAGGTAAACATGACCGAAGCCGTCAACATGCTGAGGTGGTCGGGTAAACATGGGGCAGTAAACATGCGCCGCACTGCGCATCTTAACGCGCGCACCGCACACGGATCTAATCCTGGGATACTGGCTTGCGCCACGGTAATGAGGGTCGTCCGGGCATGGGGAGACGGCCGCGTCTATAGCCACGTCACGGTAATAAGGATTGTCTGGGTAGGGTGATACGGTACAGCCGCGTCGATAGGCGCGCCACGGTAATGAGGAGAGCATGTCGGAGCATTGGTAAGCTCCTATGGCGAGTCAATGAATCTTTATGTTGTAACTGAATTGAACGGCGCCATCAATGATAGAACTTCTGCTAAAATCGCTACGGGATCAACGGACCTTGTGACTGCAAACAGTATCGGGAGGGAAAATTCGGCAGTCTGCGAATTTCCAGCCCATCTGTACTGAGACCGAGCAGACAACGATAATATTATAGGAAGGAAGGGCTGGGCGGGGATCATAAGTAAATAAAAAGCACTCTGACGGGAATTTAATCAGCGTGTGAAATTTGCCGCCAACCCATAGCAGGCCTATGCCGCTAGTGACAGAAGTGCAACAACGAAGGCTTCAGAATTACAGAACCGCGCGTAACACTTAAGGTAGGCGTTATCATCATTATATTGAAAAGTTTCAGCGCTTATTTTTATTACAATGGCGACCAAAGAAATGAAAGAAGAGATAGCTACAGTGTGTCAGAATAAGCGTTCAACCCATGCACGCGGATGTTCCCACGCTGGATCAACACGCACTGGCAAAGAGAAAATCAGAAAAGAAGAAGAAAAACGGAACACAGATAGCTATGGTTGAAAGTGGGAAAAAGGAAGGTATATTGAGCAACAAGTTAGTTTGAGGCTTCTTTGAAGCGACGTACAGTTTAGAGAAAAAGGAAATAGAGTTCGGCAGGAACAAAGGACAACCCAAAAACGGAATAGACTACAGCGCACGGCAATAGCAAGTCGGAGAAAAAACGAACAAAGTAAGGAACGTCAGCAAGAGTGGGAAATAAACAAGAAAATTAATAAGAGAATTCAATTCTATGCATCGCAATTAGGGTGCCAAGAAGCAGAAGGAATTGGACAGTCTATAATTTTCAGTCTAAGCTGGCTTGGCCTTACAGTGCTACGGAAGAGGTAGAACTGCAGCAAAAAAAAAAAAAAAAAAAAAACTCCAAGAACTTCGTAATTTGGTTGCTAAGGAAAAACATTATGGGAGGAATTGACATGACTACATATTTTCCAGGTAGCCCTTATTTGTAGCGACGTTGCATCGAACTAAGTAAATGATAGGAGATAAAAAAAAATGGGGGGCCTTACAGTATCGTGATGTAGGCTTAGTTACTAAACAAGAACACTATTGAGGGAACTGATAAGACCAGAAATTTTCCAGCCAGTCCTCATTTACAGTTACGCTGTTCCGAACTACGCCAGTAACAGAACAGCAGCGGAAAAAGGTCCCGAGAACATCGTAATTTGGCGGCCAAGAAGAGCGGAGGACAATTGCCGCTGCCATCGTACACAACACGAGGACACAATGGCCACAATCGAGTACAATAGAGGGGTCGCTGCACAGATTCTTTGGTGCTGGTGAGACGATGAGATTAGAGGACGGAGGGAAGTCATTAGCGTCTTAAAAATGTGATCGATTTAGACCTTAAGCGACCTTATTTAATTTAGATTGAATCCCTTTGATGGTGTCCATTAAATTAAGAAAAGGGACCAATTGACACCCTCAACTATCCTATTTCATATCATGTGGGGCAGATTAAAACCTTTAGAGACCCAATTTAACATCAAATGGGACCGCATTTAAACCTTAACACCCCAAATACATAGTTAGTATGGGGCCAATTTGATGCAGAACGGCTTCAGCGCGCTGCTACATTTGACGTTCCCATTAAATATAAAATGGGATCGCTTTAAACCCGTGGAGTTAATCTTTCATAAGAAATATAACTTATTCAACTCACTAGCCTCTCAATGATATGAAGTGAAATCAATTTAGGCCTTCAATACCCCATAAACATCAGTTTGTGTAGGAATAGATTGTTCTCCACATAGGTACAGACATTATAATACGGTACTGAAAATGTCAGCACCGAAGGGTTTTTTGAAAGGCAAGAAATGATTAATTATAACGTTAGAAAATCAAGGTAAATAAATAAACGACTCGAGATAAAATACAGTCAATGCAGAAACTAAATGTACTAGAAGCGACCAGGTTCTGCTTATATAAGAAGTTCAAATAGTTCGTAACAATAAGAAATTAAGAATGTCCTTGAAAGGAGGAATATTAATACAAGATACTTGGCATAAACACCAGAGAATAACAGAAACATGTTAGACAGCAGCATGTTTCTTGTTCATAGGACACTAGCAGACAGACATTAATACCGATTATTTCATTGAAACAAGGCACGGAAATTTAACAGACTTGGTATAAACAACGGAGAGTAGCAGAAATGCATAGACTAGGCGACTTTTTTGAGGATAGTGTCCCTCAAATCAATAACCATTGTGGAGGAGATATCTAGTGATGCCTCATGTGAAAATATTATAAAACTTTACGTTGGAGCCACACTGAACGATCGCACCTTCAACTTACGAGCGAACGTTCAACTTACTTAACGAGTTAACGGACAGTTTCGAGAAAGCTTCACTTTGCCTGGCGGACGGGAATATGGTCAAAAATCTCTAAAAATTGAACTAGTTTGGGTCTTTTCTCTGTAAAATTTGAATACTAGTTAGTAACTTGGGGTTAATTAATGACTCCACCCACAACTAATGTCATCCAAAACCATTAGAGAACAAAACGAACAAAACAAGAGATCGACATAAGTTGACGCAAGCCCTCAGCAGGTCAACATTTTCCAGAGATATTTCGGCTACTGGCTTGCAAAGCGCACTTGGGAAGACGAATGTCCGCTCATAAGTTGAGCTTGCGACTGCGGGCCGGTGTGTGCCTCAACATTTCGTGCACAGCTTTAGGATTTTTTTTTGTAGTTGCTGTTAGCACTGGCACCAAGAATAGAGTTTGGGATGAGGGATGATAGAATTTTGTGAGGCTGACACTTCAAAAATCCAAAGAAGGGATAATTTTTTGTAAAAATTGCACTATTTATAGGCGTGCTTTTTTCAATTCCAAGCATTTACCGGTATTGTTCGTTTCTGTGAACTGTAGATATGCCCCTAATAATTTCTACAAAAAGAATTAATCATTACCTGGAATAAAAAAAAAGCTGCCCATCTACAGTAAGTACCATTCCAAGAACTGCAATCGCACTCCTCCAAAATTACTACTACACGGAAGCGAAAGCAGGGTGTAGTCAAACATTTTTTCTACAATAAGTGAAAACTGCCCAGCTATACAAACATTGGAAACTGGTAAAAGCAGTGCAATGGCAGATACAGATAAATAATTCAGTAAAAAGGAAGCGGTACGTGGTATTATCTCAAATTTAAAGTTTGGAAGTGTCCGTCGTAGCGCCATGTCAAAACATTTTTCTAGCGAAGCCCCAATATTGCTATTTGTAAAAGAAAGTTGTACTCAAAGATGTTAATAGCCGGTGTATCGGGCTGGTGCAAAAGTAATGTCTAATTTCCGGTAAACATTTTTTAGACCGTATTTTTTAATTTTTTAACCTCTTCCAGTAAATGTAAAGTAACTTTGTGTTTAATTTGTGTAATTTTCTTTCAGATAATCTAACGTTTGCCTATAAATTTCCAAAAACTTTAATTACCACCATGTTTGGCCCGCCTAACGTTCACGTAAGAGAAGGTTTACTCGACGAATTTCATAAAGGTGTTGAAACAAGTGCGGCAGTTGATATAATGAATAGAAGAAGTTGCAGGAGGTGGTTTTCTCGCTTCCAAAGTGGTGAGTGATTAAACTTTGAAAGAAAAGTCAAAAATATAAAAAATGATTTCGCTTAATCGAAAATTTTTTATTTTAGAGAACCCTACCATTACCGCTAATGAACTTACAGAACACCTAATATAGCCCATTCCACCGTGGTACACAAAATAAAACATAATTTTCGCCTTTTATTTTTTCCTTAATTGGAAATTACTTAATACCAACCTGATCCTTATTAGAAAAAAAAATGCGTGCAAATTTCATTGTCAACTCCAATAGATTAACCAGCTATATCTGCTCAATTTCAAATGGAAGACTATAATGATCAGCAAAAATTGGAATTAAGGCTCTAATAATCACTACAAAAAATCTGCACTATTTCTAGTGAAAGCCTCCAATATGTATCACAAAAAAAATCCGAACACAAGAATTTCATAATAACGCGCTAACAATCACTGGAAAAAGATGCACTCAGTTTCAATAATAACAATAATAATAATGTTCCAATAATCACTACAAAGAAGTTGTACAAAAATTTTCATGTCAAGGGCGCAGTAATTTGAAAAAAAAAAGGAAGCGGCGTAAGAATTTCTATGGCAAGACGGCCGTAATTACAGCAAAAGTCGGAACTCGCACTAAATTTCCTTCCATTGCTACAAAAAGGAACCAAAGTCCTCCATTCACGGCACACACGAGGCTCTATTAGAGCATTAAAATTCCGATAGGACCTGTAGACCCCCGAAACCACCCCTGCCTGGTCAAAGGTGGTCACACAATAAACGCCTCCCAACCTCCCACCGGTTGTGACTCCCCCTGGAGTACCCCTGCGGGATCGACGCCCCCTCCCAAGCACCGAAACTCACGAGTGCCTCAGCGCCTTAGTCCTCTATCCACACTCTCTCAATATGGCGGAATGAGGCATACCTGGGAGTATTCAGGCACACTTGGCGCTAGTAAGGCATACCTGGGAATTTAAAGTCATACCTGTGATTACTAAAGCATACCTGGGAGTACTAGAGCATACCTGAGAGTACAAGAGCATACCTGGGAATACTAAAGCATACCTGGGAATGCTAAAGCATACCTGGGAATGCTAAAGCATACCTGGGAGTACTAAAGCATACCTGGGAGAATAAAGCATACCTGGGAGTACTAAAGCATACCTGGGAGTACTAAAGCATACCTGGGAATACTAAAGCATACCTGGGAGTACTAAAGCATACCTGGGAGTACTAAAGCATACCTGGGAATACTAAAGCATACCTGGGAGTACTAAACTATACCTGGTAGTACTAATGTATGCCTTGGAGTACTAAAGCATACCTGGGAGTACTGCGGCCTACCTGGTAGTATTAAGGCATGCCAGGGAGTATTACGGCATAACTGGGAGTATTAAGGCATAGGTACCTGGGAGTATTGAGGCATGCCTGAGAGTATTAAGGCATAGTCTACCTGGAGTATTAGCGCCTGCACGGGTTTTCGATAGCGTCATTTGAATGAGTAAAAGTTATTAAAGATCATTACGTACTGTTTTTAAATATATAGTTATGCGAAATGAAGCCTGCAGGATATTATCGCAGTATTTAATTATTTTTCACATTATTATGCGGAGTAATGTTATTACAACCTATGTAAGGCTAAAGTATAATAGGTGTTTATGCAAAATGATTACAGTATGCAAATTTTTATGTCACTCAGAGGTACGGTTTAATGCTCACTAGAGATGGCCATATATTATTTCTATACGTATTATTAAGCGAAATACAGCCTCTGTGGCGGCCCAAACGATCTCTAACAGTTACTGAAATCAAGAAGTCGACAGGGAAATGACAAGTTTGCATGCTAAAACGAAAGAAAAAAAAAACACGATGACTGGCCGGTTGTAAATAGAATACTAAATACTCTGACTTCCCTATAAACAGCCAGATTCACACGATAGGCACCCAGTTTTTTGTACGAATACATGACACTCGACGTTCGACTGTTTTACTGTGTCTTTGAAACACAACTGAGGGTCTAACCAAAAGATTTGCCAATGCGTTCGGCGTCGCGTCAGCTGGCCTAGCAAATGCGTAGATATAAGTATCTTCAAACGTGAAGATCCGATTGCATATTTTCCTGCTGTTTAATAGAAAACAGCAACGCAATTGCAAGTTGAGTGGGACGTGTTGGAAGCAAAAGACTGTCGCGTGAGCCCGCCACTCGAATAGGTACCCAAGTCCAGAGGAGAGGATTTCCACATGACGAGATCGTCACCAGCGATGAAGGAAACCAACTATTACTTTTGACACTACTGAACAGTTCGGGAGAGCCCATACGTGGCGCTGTAAAAATCAAGAGTGGGCAGTACATGCGGACGTCGCCTCCCCAGGTGTTTCTTTACAAGAGAGAATTGCTTGAGAACAACGGGGAAAAGCACACAGTGAACGAGTCAACTCCCCAAACGCACTTAATCGCTTCCAGTTACAGCAAATATCCGACATATTTAGTATATAAAACTCCAGCAGTTTTTTACTTCAATACTTTCGTGTTGGTGGCATTTCATTACTAGACTGGGGGCATGTAGAGCTACAGCAACCTCACCCCCCCCCCNCGAATGTCCGCTCATAAGTATTAGGTATTATAAGAAGATTTAAGCCTCCCTAAATAAATACTAAGCTCTTCTAAGAGAGGAAAAGGAAGGGACATATAGTATGTCGACAGAAAAACGAGGAACCCATGCACGAAGGTGTTCCTACACAGGATCAACGCGCATGGGAACAGCAAGTCGGGAAAGAAGAGGAAGAACAGACAACAGTAAGATCAGTCGCAGTATGAAAGTGGAAGGAAGCAAAGTGGGCACGAAAGACAGACGTCCCGTCCGCTCAGAAGTTGAGCTTTTTTTTTGTAGTTGCTGTTAGCACTGGCACCATGAATAGAGTTTGGGATGAGTGATGATAGAATTTTGTGAGGCTGACACTTCAAAAATCCAAAGAAGGGATAAATTTTTATAAAAATAGCACTATTTATAGGCGTGCTTTTTTCAATTCCAAGCATTTACCGGTATTGTTCGTTTCTGTGAACTGTAGATATGCCCCTAATAATTTCTACAGGAAGAATTAATCATTACCTGGAATAAAAAAAAAAAAGGCTGCCCATCTAAGTACCATTCTAAGAACTGCAATCGCTTTCCTCCAAAATTGCTACTGCACGGAAGCGAAAGCAGGGTGTGGTCAAACATTTTTTTCTACAATAAGTGAAAACTGCCCAGCTATACAAACTTTAGAAAGTGGCAAAAGCAGCGCAATGGCAGATACAAATAAATAATTCAGTAAAAAAGTAGCGGTACGCGGTACAATCGAGGGAACTATCTCAAATTTAAAGTTTGGAAGTGTCCGTCGTAGCACCATGTCAAAACATTTTTCTAGCGAAGCCCCAATATTGCAATTTGTAAAAGAAAGTTGTACTCAAAGATGTTAATAGCCGGTGTATCGGGCTGGTGCAAAAGTAATGTCTAATTTCCGGTAAAAAATTTTCAGACCGTATTTATTAATTTTTTTAACCTCTTCTAGTAAATGTAAAGTAACTGTGTATAATTTGTATAATTTTCTTTCAGATAATCTAACGGTTGCCTATAAATTTCCAAAAACTTTAATTACCACCATGTGTGTCCCGCCTAACGTTCACGTAAGAGAAGGTTTACTCGACGAATTTCATGAAGGTGTTGAAACAAGTGCGGCAGTTGATATAATGAATAGAAGAAGTTGCAGGAGGTGGTTTTCTCGCTTCCAAAGTGGTGAGTGATTAAACTTTGAAAGAAAAGTCAAAAATATAAAAAAATGATTTCGCTTAATCGAAAATTTTTGTTTTAGAGAACCCTACCATTACCGCTAATGAACTTACAGAGCACCTAAATATAGCCCATTCCACCGTGGTACACAAAATAAAACATTTTTCGCCTTTTATTTTTTCCTTAATTGGAAATTACTTAATACCAACCTGATCTTTATTAGAAAAAAAAAAATGCATGCAAATTTCATTGTCAACTCCAATAGATTAACCAGCTATATCTGCTCAATTTCAAATGGAAGACTATAATAATCAGCAAAAATTGGAATTAAGGCTCTAATAATCACTACAAAAAATCTGCACTATTTCTAGTGAAAGCCTCCAATATGTATCAGAAAAAAAATCCGAACACAAGAATTTTGCACTCAGTTTCAATAATAACAATAATAATAATAAGGTTCCAATAATCACTACAAAGAAGTTGTACAAAAATTTTCATGTCAAGGGCGCAGTAATTTGAAAAAAAAGGAAGCGGCGTAAGAATTTCTATGGCAAGACGGCCGTAATTATAGCAAAAGTCGGAACTCGCACTAAATTTCCTTCCATTGCTACAGAAAGGAACCAAAGTCCTCCATTCACGGCACACAAGAGGCTCTATTAGAGCATTAAAATTCCGATCGGACCTGTAGACCCCCGAAACCACCCCTGCCTGGTCAAAGGTGGTCACACAATAAACGCCTCCCAACCTCCCACCGGTTGTGGCTCCCCCTGGAGTACCCCTGCGGGATCGACGCCCCCTCCTAAGCACCGAAACTCACGAGTGCCTCAGCGCCTTAGTCCTTTATCCACACTCTCTCAATATGACGGAATGAGGCATACCTGGGAGTATTCAGGCACACTTGGCGCTAGTAAGGCATACCTGGAAGTATTAAAGCATACTTGGGAGTACTGAGGCCTACCTGGTAGTATTAAGGCATACCTGGGAGTATCAAGGCATAGGTACCTGGGAGTATTGAGGCATGCCTGGGAGTATTGAGGCATGCCTGGGAGTATTGAGGCATGCCTGGGAGTATCAAGGCATAGGTACCTGGGAGTATTGAGGCATGCCTGGGAGTATTGAGGCATGCCAGGGAGTATTAATGCATAGTCTACCTGGAGTATTAGCGCTTGCACGGGTTTTCGATAGCGTCATTTGAATGAGTAAAAGTTATTAAAGATCATTACGTACTGTTTCTAAATATATAGTTATACGAAATGAAACCTGCAGGATATTATCGCAGTATGTAAATATTTTTTACATTATAATGTGGAGTAATGTTTATTACAACCTATGTAAGGCTAAAGCACAATAGGTGTTTATGGAAAATGATTACAGTATGCAAATTTTTATGTCACTCAGAGGTACGGTTCAATGCTCACTAGAGATGGCCATATATTATTTCTATAGGTACGTATTATTAAGCGAAATACAGCCTCTGTGGCCCAAACGATCTCTTACAGTAACTGAAATCAAGAAGTCGACAGGGAAATGACAAGTTTGCATGCTAAAACGAAAGAAAAAAAACACGATGACTCGCCGGTTGTAAATAGAATACCACGCACTCAAACTTCCCTATAAACAGCCAGATTCACACGATAGGTACCCAGTTTTTTGTACGTATACACGACACTCGAAGTTCGAATGTTTTACTGTGTCTTTGCAACACAATTGAGTGTCTAACCAAAAGATTTGCCAATACGTTCGGCGTCGCGTCACCTGGCCGAGCAAATGTCAATCAATATTAATGCGTAGATATAAGTATCTTCAAACGTGAAGATCTGATTGCATATTTTCCTGCTGTTTAATAGAAAACAGCAACGCAATTGCAAGTTGAGTGGGACGTATTGGAACCAAAAGACTGTCGCGTGAGCCCACCGCTTCAGTAGCTACACAAGTGCAAAGGAGAGGATTTCCACATGACGAGATCGTCACCAGCGATGAAGGAAACCAACTGGTTCTATTACTTTTGACACGGCTGAACAGTGAACAGTTCGGGAGAGCCCATACGTGGCGCTGTAAAAATGAACAGCGGAGTGTACATGCGGACTTCCCCTCCCCAGGCGTTTCTTTGTAAGAGAGAATTGCTCGAGAACAACGGGGGAAAGCACACAGTGAACGAGTCAACTCCCCAAATGCACTTAACCGCTTCCAGGTACAGCAAATATCGGACATATTTAGTATATAAGACTCCAGCAGTGTTTTACTTCAGTACTTTCATGTTGGTGGCATTTCATTACTAGACTGGGGCATGTAGAGCTAGAGCAACCTCGTCCCCCCCCCTCCCTTTCTCCTCCTCGTATTGAATGACGAGTACTGAGCCTCTTTTATATTTATGGGCTAAAAACTACCCCTTGTAGGGTGGCACTTATTGTTCTGAGTGCCCAGGTACTACCTACTTACCGTTCCATTTTTAGCAGGTCACTTGAGGAAAGAACTGATGGACGCATTTCTAGAAAATGCATGCCACTGTTTGGAGGTCAAGTGTAATTCATTCACCCCCGTACGATGCAGCTATTTGGCATATTTTGTGGCAGTTGTAATACAATCGAGGCAACAGGGGTCAGAGACCCCAGTTGCTATGGGGCAGAGCGCAGATTTCATAGATCACAAAGAACACCGTGGTGCAAACGAACACTGAAGGAAGTGCATTAGCAGGGCGTGTCATTTAGACTTACTCGGTGGCAATAACTCATTAGAGATCATTAGCTACGTTGGCAGCAGCAAGACAGGGCTGTAGCAATGTGCTATAGAGTCTAGACGGTAGTAGGTACAGCAGTAACATGTTTAAAAAAAGCCCGAAAAAGCGTGGCAATTAGCTACATGCGGCGTAATATTTATACCAGTAAGATACTTAGAAAAGCCACACGGCAAGGCTGTTACGGCGTTAAGGAAATGGCTAGCGTCCTTATATATATAATTGATTGATTGACAAGTGACATATTTATCAAATGCATAATTGATTGGTAAGTGTGTATATACATTAAATATGAAATGAACTGACATGACAGGTTATACATGA
>LQNS02277100.1:1328306-1356112 GCA_001587735.2 Parhyale hawaiensis
ACATACGGTATATATAGATATCGCGTTTTAAGAAGTTAATCAATTACAAACGACTTCAGTCACAGTTCACACTCTAAGAAAAAACACGATAATAGGTACCCACACGTGTGATGAACCATGTAGCTACTGATAGGTCAATCCTAAGTCTCTGAGGTAACTACAGTCATCACAGAAATTACAAAGATGCAGCCATGGAAAAACACCAATCACCTTCATGTGCTCCATGTACAACAGCTCAACTCAAAATGAATCACAAGTAAGAAGCTAGTAACAGAGTGTCGACTTTAGTGAGAACTTATAGAACAAAAAGAAATTAGAACGGAGAAGAAGGACACCAATACGGTAAAATGCACGCGACACAATATGCAATTCACTGTGATGTGCGTCTAGATAAGAATTAGCAACTGGGATATAGCTACGGTACGAAAATATTATGGCAGGATAGACACGGTGCCATATGATTCTGTGGGCGACAACGTGTTTTTCAATACAAAATGCACCAATTGACAAATCAAATGATGAGAAACTGACGACAAACTATAAACGACGCAATAAAAAAATAAGAGCGATAAAGAGATCTGCAAAATAAAACGGATTAAGTCACGACTGAGAAGCAAGGAGAAAATTACAGCAGGAAAAGTAAGAGCGATAATAAGCATCTCTGCATAAAGAAACAAATGAAATCACGACTGACAAGCAAGGAGAAAATTACAGCAGGATGGACACGGCAATAAATCGATGCGGAACAGACGCGCAGCAACCGGACAGCCGGACGGTCGGACGGACTCGGACCGCCGGCGCCGGTACAATTGCGGCGTCCGGGGCACCGGCGCGACGGAATAGATTGCGGGACTTCCAGTGCGGTGAACGGTCGCATTTATATGAGAAGTCGCCCGTCGAAAATGATGGCAGGTACGACAACAGCCCAAAGAGGTACAGGGATAAGTGCCACGCAATGGTATAGTGCTTAATAATATCCATATTTTTCCGTGCGGAAATTTCTAGTCATATTTTTAAAAATTACCAAGCACGACACGTATCCTGATGAAGTACGTACGAGCAGTTTCATTTCATTATACGCGTTTACACACATAAAAAACCGCGGCAATTCCAACAGATGCAACAATATAAACATATGGTTGCTTGTGACTATAAATATAGATTCTGATAAATACTGGCACTGGCAAAATAATTTCTTGAGCAGTACTATTTTGTAGCCAAAGAAGCTTGTCTGTGAAAAGCAGTTAGCACCTTAATACCTGTAACTGGATAATTATCACCTGGATTTTTGTTTGTTCATCGCTTTATAACTTTTTCGAAAAATCTTTTCAAAAGAAAAGCTCAGAAATCAAGAACTATTGAAATGAGTGCGGCCAGGTCAGTTGGCTTAGTAGGTATAAATACACCATTAGAATAAGATTAGTATACACAAAATGCTGCTGCCCACTTTTCTGTTCATTGAAAAGATACATCAGCCCAGTTGCTTACTGAGTACCACGCACGTGGTCAGGACAGGTCTAGGATAACACGGGTTTAGGATAATTCGTCCAAACATATTCATCTAACTCGATTTGTCTAAAAACAAAGTTTGTCTAAAGTCAAATTCGTATAAATTACAATTCCTCTAATCGCAATTCGTTTTATGTCAAGTTCGTCTAAGGAACACGTCATCTGACTGCAGTAGAGGTTGAATAAAATAAAACATTTTCTTTTTATACCTAGTAATATTAACCAAAACTAGCTACAATAAAATAAAATTGAAAGTCTTCAACAATACAAGGCTACACACCCAGCTCAGCAGAGTCGACTCAAAGTTTACAAAAAAAACGTGTTTATCAGTATATTATATGCGAAGAAACCTAAACTATGAACTAACCTAAACTAACCTAGCCTAAACTAACCTAACCAAAATAACCTGACCAAAATAAGCTGACCTTAACTAAACTAACCTAACCTACACTAACCGAACCTCAATTATGCTAACTCAAACTAACCTAACCTATAGTAAGCTAATCTACACTAAACTAGCCTCACCTAACCTAAGCTAACCTACACTAAACTAGCCTCGCCTAACTTAAGCTAAACTACACTAAACTAGCCTCACCTAACCGAAGCTAACCTGCCCTAAACTAGCCTAACCCAGACTAAGCTAATCAACTTATGTATATTACTTCGTTTCTTATATATAGGCTACATTTAATAACACGAGCTTTTTATAATCGTTTAGTCGACTCTTTGCTGACCGGGAGTGTTAGCCTTGTATTATTGAAAACTTCCAAACTTATTGTACCTACTTTTGGTACAGAACACAGAAACGCTTAGCGGGCGCTCTGAGATCCTGGGTTCGCAACAACGGCATAGAAGCTCATTGTTTTTATTCATAGACTCGTCTTGTTCATCCCGTTTTCACTCCCTTTTTGGATTCAATTCTCGCGATCACATGAAGCACATGAAGCAGAGCAAATAAGATTTAAGAGCGGCTGCAAGCATCTTTCGGGCCATTGCAATTGAAAATTTCCTCGATAAATTGCCCCCTCAAAAAAAAAAAACACGATTCACATTTGACAACACCATGCTACTGACCGCAGTTTTACCAATGCTCGTGTTCAACGTTTTCCGAAAACTCGGCTATCACAAACGCGCTGCATTTCGCTGCAGTGCAAGGCGTGTTTGTGACACGGGATGCCGAAAATCAGAATTTTCACTAGAGAGATCAATAGTAAAGAAGGCTTTGAACGTCTGCAACTCCGCGCAGCCGAACACGGATCCCGGCAATGAATTCTATGCAGCCACAGATCGAGAGTTAAAAACACCTGTTGAACTGATTAGTTCACAGTTTTCTAGTTTAAGCTTGCTTTCCTATACCCACAGTCTCGCCACAGAGCACACTGTGACCCAAAGAGAGGAAGAAAGAAAGGACACCATGAATGTCAAGAGCAACGTGGAACCCAAGCACGAGTTGAGGCGCACGGGAACAGCAAGTCAAGAAAGAAGAAGAAGAACAGAACCAAGCACGATCAGTAGGGGTATGAAGATCGGAGGAAGCAATGTGTGCACGAAAGACAGGCGTCCCGAATTCCTAGCTAAAGGCTAAGGTAACCTATACGGTACAATCCCCCTGATGCGCTCATGAGTTCGCACCCATTAGTCTACAGTGCAAGGAGATGCGCCTCGGCTGCAGTCCGTTTTTCTTTAATGAAACATTCGATACATTTATTTCAGAGTTGAAACGTCATCACTTGTGTATTTTAGTAATGTCAAACCCGCAACAGTACTAAAACACCTTCAGTATACACCATACAGCCAGTTGGACAACTCTCACTTGGGTATTTTGATGGCCTAAGAGCAAACACCGCAACAGCTTAAACACAACACGAAGAATAGATACCATACTGCCCGCAGAAAAGGTATCATTTGGGTATTATTTATCGTCTAAAACCAAACCCATAACAGTACCAACACAACACCACCAATGTATACAATTCTGGTAGTCTAAATGTTAACACTAGGATATTCGTGTAACGCACCATGTAGGTACTTACACTACACCAAGACTATAGGCACAATTACCTACCTGCACCACCAACAACACAATGGCACGCAGCCCCCCCATTTGTCAGTGACAAGGGCGACTACCAACGAAGTCTACACACGGCTCCTGCTGCTCGACAATTAACAACAAGGAAGAGCAAAAATAACTAGAGAATGAGAAAAAGACAGCTCGGCTACTGTACTTCTGAGGGAATAAAGAACTTATTATTTAATTAGAATAAAAGGCGCTCGCCGCCAGCAGGCGACATAAGAAGTTGCTGGGAGCAGTCGGCCGTAAGGGTAAACTAAGACGTTCTGCTATACTGAGAATATTGTACACTCAAAAGCAGCACGCTCTCCCGTGTTTTGTACGTCGTGCGTGTAGGAAAACTGCACTCTTTATGCTGCTAGAGCACACAAGAGGCAAGCATTTCCTACCGGTGCACGGTAGAGCGTGCTGTTGTTAGGAGAACACTTGACTCAGTGCAGAAGCAAATCAGGTTCGATTTGTTCATATGAAACACCATCGAATTATATTAGCTTCAAGTAGACCGGAAACCCAATCGTCAGTGACAAATTTTCCACTTTAACTTGAGTCTGAGGCGATCATTGAAACCGATTACACTGGAGTCGCTCAATTTCTTTAACCGTTCAGTTGCCAACGAGAGGCTACTATTTGCAAGTATATTCTACGAATGACAAATATTTCGATATATTCAAAGTTTAGGCCTCCAACACACATAGCCGTAATAAAGAAAAGGAGCAAGGGAAAAACTATCAGTAGGAGATCAGGGGTACGAAGAACAAAGGTTCAAGTGTGGAGAAGACAGGGGAAACGTACAGAAAAGCATTAGAAAGCACGTCAACTCCTAAGTAGGCACGCAGAATACTATTTTGAAGTACCGTACAGCAGAATCTCGAACTGTTGACAAGATATACATTCCAAAATTGAAGCGAAATGTAGGTAACAGCGTAAAGTAAGAAGGTAAGAGGCCAAGTATGTGGCACGCGTACGTTTGTTTTGTCTATTATCTAATCAAATTTTCACCTCAACTTCTCAACCTCAACTTCTCTCATCTTATATCCAAGTGTGCAACGGTGATTCAATCTTATAAGTAAGTGAATAGTGTGGACGGAAAACATCCACTGTGCTTTCAGTAGAAACAGATACGGTATAGCACAAGTTTTCATTTCGTCTTTATGTTATTAAATATAAAGCACGATTGCTTGACGTTGTTTTCTCTAAAAATTCCCTTCGCTCTCCATATTTTAATTACTTTAGAATGTTCAATTTGGTTTCACCACTATTTTTTTTTTTGCCCTTCTTAGTTTTTTTTACATGCACATTTACTTTCAGTTGTGGTACAGTCACTCATGGGTGTAATATTAACTTAACACCAAATCAACAATTATAGAGTAGAAATGGGGCGAATATTCACATCCGCAGCCGTGCCTGCATCCGCGGATGTCAAGATGGCAACATTCGCACGTGCATCCGCATCCGCTGATGTCCAAAAAATGACAGCCGACCCATCACTATAGGCCTAATATAGAGTTGCACTAACAACGACTGCATATAATAGTTTACCAATGATTACTAAACGAGTGTTGTGCGAAGAATTTTTGCTTATACCCAAATGAAACGTGGACTAAGTCACTGCGAAAAATGAGAAGAGATTAGCGGAAAAGTGAGAAGTTAGCAGACAAAAAATTGCGTAAATTAGGAAAGCCAAAAAGAGGAAGTACTTACTTCTACTAAGCAGTTTAAAACAATCCTAGAATATTTACCATACATTCGAATGGATTTACAATTAAGGTATAGGTAATTGACCCCATGTTAGTGCGCTGGGGATAACCCTATGATACAACTGTCGGTCTGTCTCATTAATCATTACAAGAGTTCTCACTCGATCGCTTAGGAGAGAGAGACATGATAAGATGGCAAATCCTGAGTACGATCGATCTCAAAGAGGTAGCTACGATATATTATAACTTTACAAGACAAATGTGAAAACAGAATTAAATGAGAGAATTCCTAGGTGTAATACGTAACTAAGCTCTACAGCGACAATGAAATACATGTGTAAAAACAGTAACAAATGTCACTTCCTACTCAGAATAGTACCTATATCTAGATATGTAGCTACAGCAATTTTAAAATGTAAATAAAACAGAAATAGGATTTTTTGTTCATTATGTATTAGCTCTACACCAAGTTTAAAATGCAAGTCAACAAACAGGATAAAATCACGAAAATGCAACTTCCTGTACCTCAGACTGGACAGCCGAAAAAGAAGCACAAGGGAAAGGTCAAGCCCAGGTGCTATACAGAGGCCATCTCACAGCAAGACGAGATAGTTCTAGCGAGAAGGGGAGCATAGTAGCGGATAATGAGGAGAGTGGCCCCGTGCCAATGATGCAGCCACTTATTGCATAGGCTAAATATATCATACGGAAGACAATGCAAGCACAAGCTTTTGCTATTATATGCGCGCACGATCTAGCAGTTAGGTAAAAAAAGAGAAAAAGCCGTGAGGAGAAAAAGCTGTACCAAAAGCACCACGGATTGCCGCGCGCATGCAGAAAATACCTACAACATAAAAGCCGCAGTTTTTGAGTTGCAAGAGCATGCTTAGCCAGGTATTGTTTGTTGATGCACAGGAACCCCAGCTGGTTATCGGATGAAACTTTTCTCAGTGATACGAAAGCACTCAAGAATCAAGTTTGCGTCTCGCCAACTTCGAGCGATGTAATAGAAGGCGCACACTGCTACCACTTTTGCTGCCGATAGTTGTTGCAGAACATGGCTTCACTTAACCATAGGCCATCAATGGCTATTTGTAAATGTATAGTAACCAGAGTATCATAAACTTACCGCAGACATACGTTTATTAGCGTTTTCAAGTGTTTACCGATACCTTGCATTTGGTCGATGCCGTACAACAACAAATCACCGATAGGTACCAATATACCTATAGCCTAATCAAACAAGCGTAAGGAGTCCAAAGGGCGTGGCAAAGAACGAAAAGCAACTATGCCAAATCTCACTTAAGCGCGTGGTATAACTTGTCTCAATCGATCAAATTTCATTTATATTCGAATACTCAAAGTGCATTAGTTAACAGATTAGATTTGGCACTGCTGCGTTCAATTCAGCCCCGCCCTGAAGGACTGCTTACGCTGGTTTGACTATAATACGGGTACACCTCTCGGAAGAATCTAATCCTATTAAACTGTAACCGATCCCGGAAATTCGATGCAGAGCGCTCGGTTCGCCACTGTGGATTGCGTTTCAGGCGCCAACTGCAAACTTAATCCGAAGTGTAGCATCGAAGGCTAACAATTACCTACAGTTCCAGACAAGTCGAAGCTAACTGATAGCGCAATCTCAAGCGCAATCACAGAATGTAACACACCCCAGCCTATTCTATTGAGCAAGCGAACAGGAAAAAAATATTCGAAGCGAAATAACAACTCCTGCGCTGCGTACTAGATAGCAAAAGATTATATGTATAGTCTGATAACGAGCGTAGTTAATCAGTTTTTCTAATTAACTGCCTGACGCCTTTGACATTCACAGGGAGTTCGTGAAGAGGTAAAGTTAGAGAACTTACAGCGAGGTATCGCGGCTGGCCTATCAACTTTTCAGCTCGGCCAGGTGCGAGAAAAACAGCAGGAGGGCGATTCATATGTCCGCTCGTCGCCATGGCAACCCCCCTCTCTTCTCAGAATTTCAGAAAGAAAAAAAAACAGCTGAAGGTAATGAGGCTCGAGTTATCACCTGCTTACACAGCAGCAACAACAACACTTCTATAAGCATAGGTTATCTAAGAGCAAGGTAGGTACTTTCATAGCTAATTATTATATATATATTCCTAGTAGTGCGAAGGAGTGGTCTGATTACACTCTCTATTAAAGCAGCTAGCTAGTTCATATGTTATTATTATCATTAACAAAAGTTCAAGTCTCCGGTGCCACAACAAAGGCGACATCGCAGAGGAAAAAAGAAGGGACATATAGTATAACGATAGACACGTGGAACCCATGCACGAAGGTGTTCCCACACAGGATCAACGCGCATGGCAATAGCAAGTAGGGAGAGAATTGGAGAAGAACAGATGAAAGTAATATAAGTGGGAGGAAGTAGTTGATAGGTACCCCAGAAAAACAGCAGTATCAAATTATCAACTTCCTTTCGAATTCACCAGAGAGCAAAGATGAATAAGTTCCAGGTAATTACCGAGGCAACTTCCTTACGTCAGATCTACGTCAGCACCAAAACAAATTGAAAATCGGCACATTTTGTTGGCACATTTCGCAGCATTAAAAATGATATGAAACTGTTTTCGTGGCGATAATGGACACTAGCAGCATTTTACCGTCACAGCAGATCCGTTACCACAGGAAGCACGCACTGCATTTGCCAATCGAAAATTTTAGGCCATTATTATTCGATATTATCCGATTCCGCCTCTACAAACACTGGATAAGTGAATGAGTAAGATTGATTTTCCGATATAGTTATGACCGAGCGCGCTTTGTTCAAATCTGTGAATATGCGAACGTAATTTTATGAATATCATTTTGTAGTTCTAACTCAGTAGCTAACTCAACATGCATGGAATAAAATTCTCTTCGTAGTGGGCATTTTCCTGCATTTATTGTTGGGGAAAATCCTGACACCTTCCCTTAAATCCTACTCATACTAACCTGCGTTATATTGCTACATGAGTTATTTATCACTTGGGTAATACTACGAGTAGAAATTACTTTGTAGCAATGCAGCTCAACCAATTAACAAGTATCGACACTCATTTCTGCATGAAAATGCAGTATCTATATAGTTGCAGTTTGTTTAGAATCTCCAGCTAAAACTTTATGTATTTAATGTATCGTAAGACCAACTACCCTCTCATTTTATAGCTATGACAGATGCTAGTACTGGGTTTTTGAAAATCAAGAACGTATAGGTATTCTATTTCCGAGAGTCGCTACGATCGAGCAACCCTCACAACGAGAGGTTACCTAAAATTACAATGCTCCTGCACACTTGGATAAACTGGTAGAGCTACGGCTGTGGGGCGTAACCGACAGCTGCCTAGGTTTCCTATGAATATGAAAGAACAAGAATAGGCCAGTGTTATATTTAAAAAAAGGTACTTAAATCTACCCATTGCAATTTTATCTATAAAAGGTACTTAAATCTACCCAATGCAATTTTATCTATCACGTTAGGCAGTCCCCCGTGAGGGTAGGACATTATGATAGGGTCCCTTTGAGGAAAGATGGTGATGGATACGACTCACAACAAGATGGCGCTGAGATATCGCAGTTCCTACGTAACAATCAAACTGTGTTTCAGTTTTGATGGGCAGTTTGCGTGTAATAGCCACTGCTACAACTGAGGCTGTACCTTTGTGTTAGTAGGTACGAGTTTTGAGGCAAGGGGCGGCAGTGCCGACAGCTGCGCTCTTGCTTTTGTGCTATTGTTGAAGTACTTGACACCTAACATCTGTGCCCTGTGATGTATGAAAATACGTTACTTTTAAGTCTAGAATGAAAATTAGTTTCTGTAAAGTCTAACCCTGCAGGCTTTATGAACGAGAATAATTTTGGAATTGGGGAATCTACTAAAAGAAAATAACAGCTTCACGAAACAAACTCATCAACAGCGTTCACTGCGACCCAAGGAGAGATAAAGCGAGACTAGGTATGGAAGACATGTAAAATGCCAAGCAAAAACGTGCATGGGAAAAGAATACGAGAAAGAAGTGGAAAAGTAGCAACACCCATGGGTAGTAGTAGCACTTAGATGGATCATAAAATAGCACGTCCGATGTACTACCAGTGTCTCTGAGGTACCGGTACCATACAAGCCAGCTAAGCGTGTAACTATGAATAAGCCTATTTTACCAAGGTAGAAACTACCGTAGATTTCACTAAACAAAATACCCAATAAGTCATAACAAGGAACCGAACGAATCTAGATACATCAACCAGCCATCAGCTGAGGTAAGTAGCTCTACCGCACGAGCTTGCTATACGTGTAACTAGACATAAATCCAGTTAGCTAGAAACTAGATGAAGAATCAGATCCCACACAAGGTCATGCACAAAATAGACGCTGCATGGTGACGCAAGATGAACTTATAGTAGGTACCATTTCCAAGGAAATTGCCACACATGAAATGCACAATTTGTCAAAAGCGATAGTCGCCGTTGTCATTCCAATAAATTAAATTTTGTTGTTGACGACGTAGGTATCGCCAATGATAAACTGAATTTCACTTGTGCTACAAGTCGACCTAGAAATGGTAACAATTTCAAGCCAGCCAGACACTAAATGAGGAGTAACCGAATCGCCCTGAAGAAGGTCATAAACAAAATAGTCGACTGCAGGAGCTCAATGCACTGGTCATTGGCTGAGGTACTGGCACGGCGCCCATGCGGCCAATCCTCACAAAAACCAGTCATTATCGCCATGTGTATTTTTGACAGTGAGTGCACTTAGTGGCACCACGTGATTGCCCGCAAGGCGTGTGAAGCGCCAAACATAGATATTTTATGCAGTAATTATGTTTGTTTTAACCTAGTAACGCACAAGGCCCGTTTTGGCAATTAAGATTGATTTAGACTTATCAACACACACAGACTAATTTGGAATTAAGATCGTTTAAACTTATTAACGCACACGGGATTTTTATATAAAGGCTGTTTCGGTTAAACCTATTAATGCACACGACCGATCTTTGGAAATAAGATTGTTTCGGTTGAACCCATCAACATACACAGCCATTTTTGGAATTCAGATTGTTTCAACCTAGTAACGAAGACTGCCCACTCTTCTTGGGGGAAAAAAAGCTCTAAAGCACCAAAACCGATCGTCTTCACAGGGCTGGATCCATCCAAGTCAAATCTAAACACGATTCAAGGCGCTACTGGCCACCGCAAGGTAAAAACCAGGTCGCGCTTCAACTACCTACGTCGAGAGACGGACGCACTGGCGAAACACTTCACAGGAGGGAATCGAGTTGAATGAGTGAACGTGACCGTAAGAAACCCCCGCGGTAACAACATAGACTGCGGCGTCGATGAAGTTTAACATGTTAAGGTAAACCTTACAACTTTAAAGGGCCAAACGGTAACTACACGCCTTAAAAGCTTCATACACTGACCGTGATCCAACGAATATGTAATGGTATAGAAATAACAGTATGTACTAGAATAGTGAACGGGTTAAAATATGACATCACCTACTCTCTGAACAGCTCGGAAATTTCTCTATATCTAGCAATGTGCCGTATTGACACGAAGCTTTCTGTATGTACGGTATCAAAGTAAAGTCAGTAAATATCAACCGCTCTAACATTTTTGTTCAGAGCCAACCATATTTCGATCAAGCCTTTACAGAATTCTCGGCCGTCCCAGAAACTAAAACAGCATCTGGGGCAGCCGAGAATTTGGTTGTTGAACCAAGCTTCCTATAGAAAACAAACCCGACGGGTGTGAACATCACGAGCATGTTCTCAACCATGTGTTGAACATAACACAAGCCGGCAAGTTCATTCAATTTTCCGGAGCTCTCAGCAACTCCGCCAGTAGAGTTAATTCAATTTTGTGACGTCGCTTTCCCTTCTCCAGCAAACAGAAAAAAAAAAGATAAAATAAAACGAGCGAGCGCAAGCGGAGCGTCTCGACGGCGCAAACTCACCGCAACTGGGAATGGAATCTTGACGATTCCCGACAACGACAGGCGCTGGTACAGCTATGGAATGCTAATNAAATAAAACGAGCGAGCGCAAGCGGAGCGTCTCGACGGCGCAAACTCACCGCAACTGGGAATGGAATCTTGACGATTCCCGACAACGACAGGCGCTGGTACAGCTATGGAATGCTAATTCTGTCAGGGCTTAGTTTCAAAGCTGCTAATAATAGCAATTAGTTTTCATTAGTGTTATTATTGTCGTTTTCGCAGTTCTATCACCGCGCTTATAGAGATTACCTACTAGGTAAATTCATTTTTTTAATATTACCGAGAACGACAGGCTAAGGTGCAGCACAGGAATGCTAAAAATATGTAAGATGCTAATAATGGTAATTGCTAAGTAAATTTGTTATCAACTTAACCTTATGTTAACCAGGCTGTGTTAATTTCCTACAAGGATACTTTATTCTCTTGTACTCCACAGGAATAATACTTTTGTACTGAGGAGGAAAACTTTATAACAATGGGGTTAGCCCTTTCTCACAAGGTGCATCATGTAGGTACCCAAAGCTTGATCAAGTGCTAACCCTATGGAAAAGGTACGATTAAATATAAATGAACCGTATCTTGCAGCATTCTTGCTCACGCTGCACGTTATTTCGCTATAAGGATTTTTTCTCCTGTTGTATTCCTATAGGATGAAGCGAGCTCATATAGCGGGGGTAATCGAGCTTCAATCAAAATCAACCCAAAAAACACCGACGTGTGTTGACGAGTATATGTTTATATATTTACTGTAGTACCTACTCGACTGGCCGTGACCGTGAAGTGGCTGTCAATGAATGACTCAATACTCAGCCTGAGAAGAAATAAAAATCCTTCCAAGCCGTGTCCAGGATACAGTGGTCAAAGACAGGGTTGGCTGGTTTTAACCAAATAAAAAATACATGGTTTAAAACAACCAAAAACATGTTTTTGGGTTTAGCTATTTGTTTTTTATTCGATTTGTTTGGTTTTTATCATAAATATTGCAAATTAAGCAGTTTTACTTCTAGAAATTATTAAATTTCAGTTACACAACTAAAAGGATGAGTTGATGTGTTTCTATTTAGGAATCCGTTTGACTGTTAGGACAGTTAAAGTCAACCATTACTTATGTTTATTAAAAACCTACAACCCATTGAATTTTGTGTTTCATTTTCAGAGATGCATTTTTAATTATATTCTGATATGCCTGCAGCTACTAAAAATTAGATATATATATAGTAGTTAAAATTTCTATTAGATAGCTAATAAGGTCATGAGAAGGATGTAGGCATCATATAGCCATTTCATTTTCTTTAGTTCAATACTCTGTATTTAATAAGCTGTTAGCTAGCCATTTCTATCGAGTTTTCTCTTTATTTTGAAGTGTTAAAGTGTTTTTCAAAGGATTTTATAGATATTTCACTTTCTTCAGTTCATTACTCTGTTTTTAATTACCTGGTAGCTAGCTAATTCTGTCAAGTTGTATTTGTAATTTGAAGTGTTTTCCAGTTTTTCAAAGGATTTTACATTGCAATAATGATAAAGCATAGCTTCTCTACAGTTTGGACATTAAATGTAGTCATAGCAAATACAGGTACTCTGCTAACTGCTTTTTCTTAACCTCTTTTCTTCAAGTCAAAGAGCTACCTAAATTAATGGTGCATGGAAATAACAAATTGAAGTATTATCATCCTACAATCTCCAAGCTCCTCTCAGTTTATTCCCTAGGTAAAATAGTGACGAGTGCACGATGACATATAGGTGTAAGAAAACAAGGTTATCTGAGTTTTATAGATACAGCCATATACATATTAGGAGGCATCCGAGGTAATGATCGTTTTTAGATGGATATATACAAATAGATTTTGCCGGTGTAGGTGATGTCCGATGATTGTATTCTTTCAGATTTACATTCTGAACAGCAAAGATACAATTTTTTCATACTGCTGTTTAAACACGGTTATTCAGTCACGGCAGTAAAACGTCTGAAGTAGTGTGAGCAAATCATCTACGTTTAATAGCCAGCTCTCATCAGTTGCAGAACCTAAACTTATTATTGTTTTGTTATTTAGCAAATCTGTTTAGAAGGAAATGTCACACAAAGCAGAAAATTTCTGGAAAAGAAAAAGGCTCAAATTGTTGTACTGTTCGAAACTGGTCATTCTAAAAATTAAATTGCTAAAAAGAAAATGAAGTGCTCAAGAAATGGTGTCCAAAGTGCTAGCATAAGGTACCGTACAGGGAGACCAATTCATCCAAAATCCGTTCAGGACAAGGCCGAAAAAGGCGGTACACGTATTCCTTTCTGTGTTTATGCTAGTCGAGTTTGAGTGTGGGCCTAGTGATATACAGGTAGCTACTACAGAGATAACAACCTTTATTACACTGTAAAAGTTTCCTTCTAACTTTCGATACTTCTCCTGTCACTACAGTAAGTTACTTTAACCTCTGTCTGTCCGAAGTCACCCCCGGCGTCCAAAGTCATCCCGTTTTACAGTACATCAAGAGAGGAAAGACTGATGCAGAGGGCATCACTGCCCGACAGGAGAAAAACGTCTTCAAATGTGAATGCTGAGGAAGCAACTGGCAAAAAATTTCTTCGCGTACGGTGAGACGAAGACCTGTAGAATTTGGTATCACTGGAGGTGTAGCCAAGAAAAAGGCCTTGTTGTCTGATGCCAACACAAAGAAAAGGCTTTTGTTTGCATAAGCATATGGACATTGGATTGATGATGATTGGGCTAAAGTGATTTGGTCAAAAGGAAGCAACTTTGACGAGAGTCTCTTAATGTTTCTCTGAACCACATGTGCACTATCACTTTACCCAGTTTTTTGCAAACTCGCAGAATTGGTTGTGTTAACGTGTCAACATTGCACAAAAATCGTTTTTTACCAATTTTTTTGAACACTTTGTGGTATATAAGTTGGAGAAACTTATTACCCACGATGCGCTGTACCTACGGTGAAATTCGGGGGAGGCACCGTTATGGTTTGGGACTCAATGGAGTCATCAGGGAGTAGGTACCTAGAACGCTGTTCACGTCCAAGGGCAAAACAAATTCAGCAATGAACACCAGCATATTGGACTGAGTGTACAGGCACTAGCTACTAATTGGAGAAAAAATTAAATGTTATCTTACACAAGACAAAGCTCTAGGTCACACATCGTCTGTTTCGAGGGATGATGTCAGAGGGAGCATGTGATGGTAACGGATTGGTCCGATCAGTCCCCAGACTTAAATCTCATTCTGCATCTGCGGTCATGCTTCAGGACGAGTTGGAATGCATAATGTTCCTCAATACAGCAGTTAGAAGCCAAACTTCATGAAGAAGGACTTAAAACTGATGCAAACACTTTTGCTAGTTTAGTCTCTAGCCTGCCAAAACGCATAAAAGCTGAAGCAAATGCAATCTAGACCTCAGTTATCTACATGGTATCAGCATTAAAGTGCGTTTAAACACACTTTTCTGACTTTTTGTGGGGTGTCTCATAATTTTGTCAACGGCTGTAGGTATATAGGTTATCTTACAGTAATTAAACTCGTAACAGCTCGCCCATCAGGAATGCACAGCAAGGTTTTCAAGGGTTATTCTGGCGAATATTGATGCTTTCGCCATTATCCAGTACTGTCGTCCATTATACCGGACGTTACTGATATTGCTATTGGCACATAATTTATTATTATGAATCATACTGATTACTGAGGAGTTAAAGCCTCCGTGCCCAAAACTACGCATATCTGACGGAAAGAAGCGACAAATAGTAACGTCGATAGGAACGTGGAACCCATGCACAAGGGTGTTCCCACACAGGATCAACACGAATGGAAACAGCATGTCGGGAAAGAATAGGAAGCACAGAGGAAAGAAACATCACTAACGGTATGAACGTGGTAGGAAGCAAGACGCGTGGTTCACGGGTGCAGGTACAGCGCGTAAGGCCTACCTGCGTGTCGGGCACGTGTACCTGTAAGGTGAGGTACCGTACATAAATTGACCTAATATGGCAGAACCGAAACTATCCTGCCCTAACCTATTCCAACAGGACACATATTCTGAGGTGCGCCACATAGTTACTAGCTAACTATATCGAAACCGAAAGACGTGCATTCCATTTAATTTTCATCAACAAAATTAAATAACTTTTATTAAGAATACAACAGGTTGACAAATACGCCTATAAGTACAAAGTGAGCAATATTACACAATCGATTTGGCCCAGTGACCCCAGTCACAAAGAACTGGTGGCCACGCACAAGGAAAATGCATAGGCACACCCAGCCTACACCTGCCGACATGATTGGCATTAAGCAACTCGTTCTCACACAAAAAGAAACGAGAGTAGGACTGTAGGAACTATCTGCTACAATAGTATAGAGAATTTGCCAGTAAGCTTTCCTATAGGCTAGACGACTTTCGTCCTCGGTGTTTTCCCTACATCACCGATGTCAACTTTCCTCGAATGTCTCAAACAAAGCTATTCATAAGACAAGCCCCGTCCTGCCGAATTCGGTAACTGAAAATTGGCCTAAGATTTGCAGACGTTTTTTGACTATCTTATTTCTGCAAGACACCAAACAACAGCTCGATGTCTTGGGATTAACCTCAAACAATGCTATTTCTACGTGACACCAACAGATAATTTTGTGTCCTAGCATCACCATAATATGTATACACACACACACACACGCAAAAAAAAATCCTATGCAGCTACCAAGATATGCGAGCGCGTGAGGTGCAAGCGCATGTCGACGAACTCATGCGCAGGGAGAGGTGCACATTAAAAAACTTGAAGAACGCCTATAGAACATTTCGGACGAAAGGGGTGAAATGGGTCCTTTTCAGCACTGATTTATGGCTGCACACTGGCAATCCGCGTTATTTGGGTGCAGCAGAGTCGGTGGAATGCACTCATCCACTGGAAATAAGAGGAAAACACGGGGAACAGAATGGGCGTATATGTGAGGGTAAGCAGGAACGTGACCGCCGCGTGACCTTCCCTCACCGTGACACAAGAGCAACTGCACGGCGTCGCTAGCTCGCTACACAGGCAACACAGCAGCTAAGCTGAGTCGCATTCAATGGAAATGGGAAAGGAATCCGAGGGAACGCCGCCGACGCAGACAACAAAGATAACGGTGAGCGTGTGTATAGCGGGTCTCCCAAAGGGGCGGAAACGTCAGCCTCAGGGAAGCAACGAATGAGAAAAGGAAAGCGAAGAATTAAAAAGAGCGAACGTGTAAGAAAAAAAACAAAGGGTGAAAAGGAAACAAAGCGTAAGAAAGAACGTAAGCACGGCTGACAGAAATGACACGGATTTCTCAGGTGTTACGGTGGTAGTCATTAGTTAGCTACATATATAACGCAAGACAATGTCTGATCCTGGCATCAATGGCATGAAAGCATAATAAAATGTTTATCATATGAGGCTTAACAACAGCGGGACAATCAACCTCATTTATTTTTCATCAGGCATTGAAGTTCTCAGTCCATCACCATTGTTTTTTATTCTTCCGAAAATGAATGAATAAGCAAGGATAAGGCAAGCCTAGAAAGAAGTGGAAGAAGAGAACAAAATTTCATCAGCAGGTGTATAAAAATGGAAGTAGGCTAATTTAGATGGGCACTAGGAAGAACGTTAAGTTAAAGCAAAGCTAGGTACGTAACCTACGGGTGCCAATGGATGGGGCTCCCTATAACACGGGTTGGGCAAACCCAAACCTGTGCTGTAGCCAATACGGCACCAATAAATGGACCATGACACTGAAGACTGTGAAAATAAAATGTACTCGAGATACAGACAAGACGGAGAAACAAAAAAAGTTAGTTATAGTCAGGAAATTTGAGCCTCAGTTTCCCAGCAGAATATCACAGAGGTAGACCAAAGACATATAACGGAATATGCCGATAAAAACGGGGAATCCATGCACGAACGTGTTCCCACACAAGGTCAACGAGCATGGGAACAGCAACTCAGGAAAGAAGAGGACGAACAGAATAAAGCATGAGCAAGTTGGAGTATGAAATCGGGAAGGAAGAAAAGAGGGCACGAAATAGAGATGTCCCAAAGGCCTAGCTAATGGCTGAGGTAACCTACGCGGGTTACCTTAGCCATTAGCTAGGCCTTCGGGACGTCTCTATTTCGTGCCCAATTTGCTAAAAAGAAGTCCACGTGCAAACCCACAGCCCAAGGTATAACATAACCTAATGCGACAGACAAGACTGACAAGCAATGAGCCCCTAACAGAGACTGCCTCCGGGGCGGGCGCGAACACTTATCTTAATTACTATCGCCTATGTATACAATCCCGCCTTCAGTTCGTTCGAACACGGGAGTTTAACGTTTACAGGCGACGATAAAATTAACATAGGCTATATATTTATAACAAGGAAATCATGTAGCTGGTGAATTAACGAAAATAGAAATAAAAAATCATCAGTAGAAGTACAAAGGACCGAAAACACCAAGCGGGGAAGACATAAAAGACGTCCCAAACGCCCATTTGATCCCTCCAATTCATGGATAAATGCGGGCTTGCTCAGAGACATACATGACACGACTTGGAACGTTGTACATATTATACATACGGTAATCCACTATACAATAACTAGAGGAGCCGCGCTGTCAAAAATGACAGTGAAGACTTGGTGATGACCTTCTACATTGATCATACATTCGGAATTACATCTGTTAACCTAAAATATGCTCAGATACTTCTTGGTAACTACTTCCAAACGTCTTTCTTAAGCTTGGGAATAAATGAAGTGACGCAAAACCACACAAGTCATTTTATTCGAACGCCATATTCTTCGTTTTACTTTAGCCATTGTATTAGTCTTCATTCTTCGATTGATGCGACTAGATGATTCTATCCACGCCTAACAGACCGTAGTGTATCACTACTGGGCTCGATGTAGCTATATACCCAACTGTAGCTATGATAAAACTGTAATTAAATTTCTTCCACTTCCTAATGTCCAATTGGTTTTACCCTATTGTTCGGGAAAAAAGGGGATGAGGCCAGTGTACGTTTGTGGCCGCCATACTTGACGGTCAGGCACCTAAATTATATACGACGTGCCACATTGGAAACCTTAACATTGAGGAAATTTTAGCGGCAGCGACGATAGTGAATTTCCTCTCCACATCAAAGTTTTTGTTTAGTAGTAGTACTATTTTCCTAGTTTAAGCCTCTCTACACACAGAGTACACTGTGATCCAAAGAGGGCAAGAAAGGACATAAAAAATAGCAAGAGAAACGTGGCACCCATGCACGAGTCAATGCGCATGGCACGAACAAGTCGGGAAAGAAGAGGAAGACCTGAACGAAGCATTATCAGTAGAGGTACCTATGAAGGTGAAAGGAAGCAAAGTGGGCAAATTAAGCTTTATTTGCTTCAAGCTAATAATACGTGAACAGAGTAGAAGACGCACGACAGTAATCGAGCAAGATATGTATTCTTCAAGGCGAGAAAAGCGGAGTTTCATTTTTTTTTCTAAAAGTTTATTCACTTTTTGCCGACGCCAAACTTCAAAAATGAACAATTAGCTAGGTACCGTAATTAATATTAATCTTTTCGTTTATCACAAGCAATCATCAGATACTGAACACGCCAACGCAAGGCAAAAACGAAATTATATTGGAAATAAATTTCCATTTTATGCGCTTAGTTTTCGGCTTTAAAACCTAACGAATTTCTCGGCGAGCGAAGCAGGAAATACCACAGATTGCACACCAACATCAGCAAGAACTTACAGAGAACCGAGGAAGATCCAATAAAAAGCGAGCACACTAGGAAATAGCGTGACACACACGACACGGATGTGCAGACATTCTGCCCCTGACAGAGCTGAGCAATGAGCGGAAATGGCACTTCCCTCCCCCCAGCGGGCCGCACGTATCCTCACGGCGAAAAGAGGGAACAGAGGTGGGCACTTGCGGCCCTTACACAAGAACAGAAAAAGGGCGGAGTCCGTAGACCATCGGACTTTTTGCCTCCGCCATGGAGGTTATGTTTTTGTCGGAGTTTGTTAGAATGTTTGTCTATCTGTCTGTCGGCAAAATAACACAAAAAATTATGGACGGATCTTTATAAAATTTACATGGAATGTTAGGAAGGACATATGATTAACTTTTGGTGAAAATCCCTCCAACCGTTTGTCAGCCTGCCCATTTTTTTCTGTGTAAGACAACTTAAGAGTTATGAAGGGATCCTTATGAAATTTGCAGGAATTGATAGGAATGGTACGAATAGCAACTGACCAAATTTGTCTAACGGTCAGTTGTATCTGTTTTATTGTTTGTCAGAACGTACCTGGACAACTTATGAACGGATTTTTTACTTCATGGAGCCAACAGGAATCGTTAGAAATGGGAACAGACACAAATTATCAGATCTTGTGTTGATGATCGATCGGTTCGTTCGTTTGGGTGTTTGACTTTGAGTTGTCACGGTGTTTGTCAGCGCTCATCTTGAAAAGTCACGGACGGATCTTTCAGAAAATTGCACGAACTGTTATGAATGTCAAGAGGCACAAATAAACAAATTTTAGGGGCAATGAAATGGAAATCCAGGTTTCAAAACCAATTTCAATTGTTCGTCAACACTGCGTTGCTGGGCGGAGGTATGCGCTCTCAGAGTGCTATAGTTTACTAGTAACCACCGAGCCGTAGCTTCAGTACAGCAAAATGAGACCCGAGGTGGGAACTTGTGGCCCATTCGTACCATTCGATTACCACTTGGTAATCTTGGGTGTCAATTTTGATCCAAAGTTGACGTTTGAGCCCCACATTTGTTCGGTTGCCTCACGTGCACCGCAGAAAATTGGTCTTATGAGGCGTGCTTGGAGGGTGTTTTGCTCGGTAGAATTGACACGTCGCTGCTTTAATTGCTTTGTCCTCCCTCTTCTGGAGTACTGCTCTGTAGTCTTGGGTTATGTTGTCGATTGCCATCGGTGTTTGCTTGACAAGGTGGTTCGTCGATGTGCGTTCATGCTGGGTGGTGTTGTGCCCTGTGATCTGGCGCATCGTCGCAGAGTTGGTGGGGTCTGTTTTTAGTATAAAATCTATAACTGCCCGAGTCATCTACTGTCTGAGTTTCTTCCGGATCCATTTGTTCGGGTGAGGTATACTCGGCGGATTGATGCTCTTCGTGAGTTTGCCTTGGAACCGTTACGATGCCGTACGGGCCAGTATTCCCGTTCGTTTTTTCCATCGTGTGACGTGTGTGGATGTATTAGGTATTATAAGAAGATTTAAGCCTCCCTAAATAAGTACTAAGCTCTTCTAAGAGAGGAAAAGGAAGGGACAAAGTATGTCGACAGAAAAACGAGGAACCCATGCACGAAGGTGTTCCCACACAGGATCAACGCGCATGGGAACAGCAAGTCGATGTGTGGATGTTTGGAATGGTCTTGATGGCTCTGTCTTTGCTGGAGCTGGTATTGGCAGCTTTAAACGATCTGTACACAGAGCTATTCTGTGATCTCGGATCTTCTTTTTTTCATTCTTTTGTTTTCTCCACCGGCTGGGCTGGTTGCGTGGGGGTTTGTCAACCTCATGGAGTTTCTCCGTTCCTACGTCGCCAGTCTGGTGTGATTTAATAATAATAATAACATAGCACAAGAAGGTTGATCGAAGGCCACTGACCATCGGCCTTTTTTAAGCTTGTGAGTTGGCCGCAAGTGTCTACCTCTAGACCCAATTACCCGAGCCGACACGCAAAGAGAATGGTCTAGTCACAGACACTAAAATTGGGTCATTAAAGCCAGTGTTTCAACAATTTAAAAAAATGTACTTTACACGGCAATACGAACTCAAGTCTTCCAACTACTCCACAGCGCCCGCTGTCGTTCGCAGAACGGAATATCGTCATGCCAAAAAAAGAATCTCACGCAACCACAGAACAAAACAGTAAAGTAAAATATGAGCAGATCACTTGGTGATCCACGACAAGCATAACAAGTCGATATGATGCACTCGCACTTATCACAAATCGTTCTCTTTACGACAGAAATGCAACCGTTCGAAGGTCTAATTGAGTTTTAGCTCGGAGAGGGTCGGAACGTAAGTGCCGGCTGTACTCTATGCATGGGCCTTTTATTCCGTCCACTGCCAGCTGTTTTCTCTTCCAACAGCAAACACAAACCTTATCCTGATCTGTCCAGGCATCACTGTCTTGAATTACTTCATCACACTCATAACAAATCTGTCCATTATTGAGAAAAAATGAGCTATTTAGCACTTTGTACTGCACATTTCTGGGAGTGAACTCAACACCTTCCATGTCGCAAAGGCACTGCAAGACAACACACTCCCATTTAATTAAGCCAAGCAATCACTGTATGCACTTATAGCGGCAGTAAATCTAAACTAATGCGAGTGCCTAATGAATAGTAACTGGAAGTCCAGTGCTACTTAAGGATCAAATCACTATAGGCTATGCATCTATAGCAGTAGCCTAGCTGAACAAAAGCGATAGCCTAATCAGTGTATTATCGGACTCGGTAGGATTATCACGCAGGTGAAAGTAGGTCACAGAAGCAGGTATGAATATACGAATTAAATCGCAGCGTAGAATAGAGGTATTCAATATGTATCTATTGTCACAACCCGCTAAGTAAGCGGAACTTGGTGCACAGGGAACTGAGTGTGAGTTTTCAATGTTCGTAAGTGTGCACGGGTTAGTTGCAAGCGAGTAACGCTGGGGAGATTAATGTTCTATTCGGATGATGGTGCATGCCCTAGCGGGTTGTGCTATACCGTACACGTCGCGACTACCGATGCATGTTAGCAATCAAATAAAATGATTCGCTTTCGTATTCCACGAAAATTTATGGTTATTTTCAGCGTTTAACAAGTTATTACAGTAAACCCTCCATTTGACGGAATTCGGATTCAACAGACACGGTAAGACGAACGGATAGAACATCATATAACGGAGTCCGTCCGTAATATCTTGTTGTCTATCAGGAGTTGACCTTTCAGAGCCCCACTATAGCCTACGATCACGGCAATAATTACAACCACTCCACACTCCTTTCTAGGTAAGTTTGCAACATTTCTACTCTCTAGTTGAATGCATAGGTAGCCTGTGGTATATAGAACTATAAATGCAACATGGATAATATACACACTATATAGGCTACAATTTGAGACTAGTTTTTTTTTGCGTATTACTGTACTATATAAAAAACTTTGCAATTCAACGGACTTCTACATTTTATGAACGAACAGGCTCCTCCCCCATTAGTCCGTTACGGTAAATCGAGGATTTACTAGTCAGAGAAATAATTTGGCAAAAAAAAAATAAATACGATACCTAACTAAGAAAATTATTAGCTATTCTAGAGAGACAACAATGCACTAATTAGAAATAATGAAAAAAAAACAACGGCAAATACGAAACGCAAAACGCTAGTTGCAACCAGTCACACGTCAAGGATAGAGGTTGCCCAACAAGCGAGGATCTCTTTCAGGTCGAGATCACAACAAGCTCACTGGCACCAAATGCGGCAGGTTTTCACAAAGGTAAAGGCGGCAGGTGTAAGTGGATACGAGCAGTTGGAAGTATAAAAGCAAAGCTTGGTCGTGCTGATCTGCAGCACAAGGTGTAGTCTCTTCGCATGAACAGAGTTGCAGAGCCGAGTATACAAAGACTGACTCCGACTCCTGAGTCCAGTCTGTGTGGACTCCACTCCTTGGACCACCAACTGCCCGACTCCTAATGACTAAAATTTCATTTCCTGACTAAATAGGAGCATTTTTTTCACAAACTCCACATTCAAGGATAAGAGGGTGTCCCACTCCGACTCCTGCCTCCAAAGTAATGTTTCACCCAGCACAAAGTGCGCATGGATACACTATTTCATTATTGTATTCCTCTACGTCCCATGTTCACAGCTGCAATCCACAGTTCCCTTCTTGCTGGGCCTGTGCCTGAAGATTTTTTTTTGCGGGATCCAAGGTGAAATATTTTCTGTAGTACGCCTGACTCTTAGAAAACTGCAACTCACGTCTGCTCCGCTTAACCCTTTGCCTCCTGACGGCATCATGAGATGCCACTCTCTATTTTTCCCTATACAAAAGCTATGCATCATGTAAATTACCCAAGACACTGACGGCATCTGTAGTAGCCGATGCAAAAAAAAATACTGTTTTGCAAGTATAACTAAATTTTTTCTCAAATATGCGTTTAACTAACCTATTTTTTATAAATTTAACAAAAAAAAGTGAAAAAAAAGTTAGCTGAATTTCAGGAGGCAAATAGTTAAGCGAATTCTAATGTATTAGGTAGCTATGGGAATACGAACTTACCTTGATACGAAACTAACTGCAGGTCCAACAATCAGCATTATGGGTCTTTTCGACTTACAGAAAGCGTTTGAGATAGAAGCTAATCCAATTGGCATTGGCTACTAATAGCTAGTCCCGACAGAAACTTCAAACCTGAATTTTCGATTAGCCATTTTGAACAGAGTTTTGGGGGCTAATCATGTTCCGAAGGACTACGTGATGAATCACTTAGTCCTTCGGTTTTCAGCCAGCTCAAGCGGCTTTTTTCTTCTTTTTTTTTTCAAATAACACCCAGCGCCTGCAACTCAATCCGAATAAGCAAATCGAGTGCTCAGGATTGAAGTCCAAGACGACTTGTATATAATCAGATTAGGTGATCTTGATAGAAATGGACGAATTGAAGACAATATAAGATGGCTCAGTGAGAAAAAAATTAGCCTACTTAGTCGTAGGCCTATGCGGACAGATATACATAATCTCCGCTGCACACTGCTAGGCTACTTAATAAAAGCGGGTTCCCACGACAGTCGTTTGGTCCCCAAACCTATTAATCAACGTCTGCACGTTCTGTTGTGACCTCGTTAACAAACTGCGTCTCTACGAAAAGATTTACGAATAAAAATACAGCCATCGCTTCAGTTGGGCGAGATTTAGAATTCCCCAGCTAAAACTGTGAACTCTGCCGCAGTTCAAACGGACAAGTGTGTAGTGCGGTAGGCATATGGGGACCAAAGGGCTGCGGTGTGAGACTGTGAACTCACTAAGTCCTATCGGTACCTATGTATATACCGGGCTAGAGTAAGTAATTCGACTTGAAGGCTTTTCTCCTAGGAAAGTAAATGGACGAAAAATTGTTTCTAAATTTAAGATTTTAAGGTCCCGTCTCCACAACAAAGGTGATTTAACAGGAAGAAAGAAGGAACATAAAGAATGTCGACAGACACGAGGGACCCATGCACGAGGATGTTCCCACACAGAATCGACGCGCCTGGCAACAGCAAGTCGGAAAAGAGGCAGAACAGAAAAAGTAACATCAGTAGGCTGTGTGAAATCGGAATGAAGCAAAGTGAGGACGACAGAAAGACTTCCCGAAGGCGTAAAGTAATCTACGAGATCCCTCTGGAGTCGCTGCTTCCTGTAACATAAGGTGGGCGAACCTATTAAAAAAACGAAGAACTGTCGTTACAAATATATAGCTACAGTCTAGTACGATACGAATAGGACTAAAGAACACAAAGGTCACTCACCTCGGTATACAGTTTGCCGGGGTCTTGTCCATGTCGCCAGTAGCGAAGAGCTTCATGTTCATTGGCACGGGCTTGATGCCGAAGTTGCTCAAGATGTTCTGACGCTCAGCCATAGTGACGGTGTTGGTGAATATGTTTTGTGTACCACTTCAATTATTTGTAAACGAGACTTTCTCCTGGTAGCTACCGATTTTAAACGGTACCTACGGTTCACTCCGCAAACTAACTAAAATTTCAGTTCCTGGGCATATTGGTGACTGTCATCTTAGGATGATTTACACAATTACAATGTGTACGACTGACATACACATCAACCTTATTCACAAGACAATTTCTTACAAATCTCATTTACGACAAATTCTCCCGTTAAATTGGCACAAAAGTACATAGATTTCGTTTCCTATAATATGTCCTACGTGACCTTATTCCAGGCCACCTCATTTATCACAAGTACAACCGATCGAGTCCTCAAATCCACATTTCCTCAGAGATCGCACTGCACAGAAATTTTTCTGTAGAAACAACAAACTCTTACACAGCAGGAGGAAGCCAGAACCCCCATAGATGAATTTCACTGAAATGTTTATTCAGAGATCTCCATCACAATTTTTTCAGTTCAAATCGACAGGCTAACAATTCCCAACGATTCAATTCACTGGAAAATGTTCTCGAGACTTCATTGATTACATTTGTTTTCGATCAATCAGACGTCCAGAAATCTGATCGGTTTAATTCATAAAAATACTTCTCAAGAGACCTTCAACAGCCGCAACCGTACCGCACCTGTTTCTCTCAATGCCAGGTATGAAATAACACACCTTTAATATGAACAAATGACCAAGTCACGGCGTAGGCCGTACTTCCTCCAGTCGCGATATTTTATCTCCACTAGAATATACGGTTCACACCGATACCATAAGGCGGCAAGGGACGTGATATAATCCCTGATAAGGAAGTCTGATACGGCACCAGTGGGACGAGAGATAAGGTTAACAAACCACAGCCTCGTAAATTGCTTGAGTTTTTCCAACGCGCTGCAACGGAAAGAAAGCGAGGATGACTGGGTAACAGTGCCGTGTGTGCCCACAACGTCTGCTCGGCGCTCAGCCACGGTTGTGACGAGGACGCCTTAGCTCAGTGTGGGTTATACTTGTGCCATGTGAGGTTGTGTTAGGCTGCAGGCAGTTCATTTCTGAGAGAACTTCGGTTTTACTAGAGCGAACCGCCGTGCATACCATCATATGTTTTCCTTGCAGAGCACAACGGAGAGTACTACGTCACAAGCTTATTCTCCACGCGACGCAAAAGAAATGTTAGCGAAAGCATAGCCCGACGCACTCCGAATTGCCGCTTATTGCTGCTTGTTCGCAAAACTCTAGCTACAAGTTTCACCAGATAGCTAGGCCTACGAAGTTATTTCAATATGACAAATAATCAATAGAGAAAGTTTGCACACATTTGTCTAAGCTAATTCAAGAAAAAGCAAGAGTTCACTATATTCTTTAATAGAACGTTTATGCCACGAAATATATCACCCTCTAGGCGTGAACTAAATCAGAGTATTTGTAATTAATAAAGCAAATATACACCAAATTTTATACATACTGGTATTATACACATAGTAAAATCTGAGCTTTCACTATCACGTTAATCCGAAGAACAAAGTAGCAGTACTTGTACACGGAAGAATTCTCAGTAGCTACGCTACAAGTGATACCTACAATGAACTTTAGTGAAGATTATTTTGGAGAAAACCACTTTTCACTTCAAAGAGCCTCACGAGAAATCATATAGCTACCTACGGTATTTCGGGTACACTTTTGCGTCATCCAACAATTAGCTACTTAGCTACCAGTGATTTATCCACAAATGTCAGAAAAAGATACAGTGAATCAAGCAACGTTGGAATTATTTCAACACTGTAACCAGCTTTTATATATTTTAATAGATCCTGACTCAGCACAACAGAATGTGTTGTAGAATGAAAGGAAGCACAGAGGTATACACAATTAGCAAAACTCTATCAAACTAAGCGACAACAACATGCAATGAAATCCAGTACAATTTTTATATGGAATTTGAAGAAATCATGCAGCAAACGTGGAAGCTAGGACAGCTTGAAGTGAAAAAAATACTAGCAAAGCACAAATACTTAGCCTATGTCGACAAGAGCATCTCTATGGGGAACAACTGTTAGCTATAGTCTAATTGCATACGGTAAAATACGGTAATTTAGTAACAACTGATACCTAGCTAAGAAGCAGGGTTGCGGACTCGGATGGTTCAAGGTCCAACTCCGACTCCTGGCCCTGCAGAATTTCCAATTCAGACTCCTGTCCCTCAAGATTTTCCGACTTCTTGGTCCAACAAGTAGATATTTGATGTAAACAATGAACATGTCCAAATAACTTTTGCTAGTATACACACATATTAAGGTAAAGATGCTAGGTGTACTGTAGTAAATATACAATGATATTTTACATCATTTGGGACATTAAATTGAGGACATGAGGACATTGATAAAATTTGGGTAAAACTTCCGCACCTGGTACTAAATTTTGAAGGGGACCATAGGGGCTAAATTGATTGTGAACCAATTGTTCTAGAATTTCCACAGTAGGTCTATACGTATTTTTGAAAAAGAAAAACATTTTGCTTCTACAAATTTTTTATTTAGGAATTAGTTTTTGAGATGATGGGAAATATATATATATATGTATTCTCTTTTTTCATTTTCATAGGAATTGAACTCAATGTGTTTTTTTTTTTTTAATTTCATAAGAATAGAACTCAATCAGTTTCATGCTACAATAAAAACAGATAGTTTTGGAATCCTTGAAACATTCTTAACAAAACTACAGGGATGTACTCCCATTTTTTATCCTGTCCGATCACTAGCCAATTTGAATAGAGGGAAAAAATTCAGTTTTAAGCTGTGTTAAAAAATAACTATGAGGGCAAAAATGGAAAATCCTGTTCTATAGTTTTGTTAGGAATGTT
>LQNS02277100.1:1434219-1447190 GCA_001587735.2 Parhyale hawaiensis
CTATATCCTACTAACATAATGGCAATAGCTCAAAGAAGCCGGGGTGTTAGTCCCGGTGTCTCTTTGGGAATGGGCCTTTTGGTTCGTCTACTGCCGCCTATCTAATCTAATCTAATCTAAATGAACCACAGCAACAATTCAATCGCTGCGGAGCAAATATACAGGACAAAAGACTACCGTTTGCAGCGGGCTTTAGACGTCGTTGGATCCTGGGTAGGACAACTGAGAACGTTTAGTTCCCTGTAAAGAAGTCTTACTTCAAAATAGGACAGAATCGTAACTTAGACAAGATTGTTAAATCCATTAGGACTGGATCGAAGACACATCGTGGTTTAATATGGCAAAAATGATGCAGATCCAATGTATAAATAAAGGTAATTCAAACATTCCATCAACAACTGTGAGGTTATCTGAAAGTTGGTACACAGTACTTACTACTACACACGCTAGCCAAATGAGCGAGTTTTCTCGGTTAATCGTCCAAAAGTTTTCTCGAGCCCTCGTAAGCACAGCTTTGAGTTTACCAAGACCCAGGGAGTAATAACAATGGGAGGAACACACACGCATACGAAGAAAGAGAACGATCTCGGTCCGCATCATATCGCACCAAGCGTCGGGAAGTTCGCTTGATGTATATGCTTTTATCATTGATACTGCCGTCTTTTCTGTTCAACCTGGACGTTTCAGTTAGAGTTCAAAAAAAGGCTGTATTGTAGTTATTGTATTTAGGCCCATCATTTATAGGCAATTTTTGTCGCAGGGTGCAAATAAGGGCGTCGTGCTACTGAAACAAACCTTACGTTGCCATAAGAGCTTAATAGACTTGAGAGAGTGGTAGCAAACATGTTCAAAAAAGGAGAGGTCACAGAGTTGCCTTTGAGAGTTGCTATTAACAAAAGGCACAAATGATTAGATTTTAGAGCTGATGCAAAGAAAATCATGGTTTCAGAGCAAATTTGAATTTTTTTATTACTGCCGATGCCTCGCTTGGAGGAGGTATACGCTCTCTGAGTGCTCAATTTTAATAATGCGCCCTAATGGCGCACGAGCCTGAGTAACCACACAGGAGTGGTTTTTGCTCGATGTAGACATTGTGTTCCGGATGCGCTGGTAGAAAATGCCTGTACTATTACTTCTACTATACTACAGGCGTTTTATAAAATATAGATTGTGTTGGATAATAGCGTCGTTTTCTGCCTGTGTATAAATAATATATAGATGGTCATACGTCACGAGGTGTTTTAGTTAATAATTGTGTTATACCTTTAGTTACGCACTGTAGGTTTTGCCGTACGGTAACGATTGATTAACTGATTCATTACTTTGTCTCAGGAATACCTTTGCACCGCGTACCACTAGATAGAATATGTAAATAGAGTAGGTAACTACAGATTTTATAAGATGTCATGCATACAAATAACATACATGTATCCTATGCTATTGAATTCTGTAGAAGATTCCGTTGTAGTAATACAGTGTAATGCTCTAAGATTGTGTGAATTGTAACTTCACGTACAATTCCTACTATTAGCTTCATCTAAACGATATCCTTTTAATCAATTGTTCTAGAACGATTGTTCCCTTAACAGACTTTTGCTGTGTGTTTGGACCCCTACAAAATTAATATCTCATATGATGACGAAGAATTTAAATTATCTCAATTTACGCCACAAATTCAAGTTTACTTCTGAATGACGTTGAAATAATCTAAGGTTTCACTACCCTCCTTGACTTGAAAGCTCATCTCGCAGGGATGCGACCACTCCCTATTGGGAGTTCCTGCTCTAGAACGATTGATTTTGCCGTTTCCTATCTCCAAGGTCTTGCCAAATACAATGTGGAAAGTATTGTCTGATTGCCCCTCTGTGTTTTATAATATAAGTATTGTACTTTTTTTATTGTATTAGTTTTAAGAAAATGAATACCTCCACGCGTTGGAGAAATAAATGATTTACTGACTTCTAATTTCGTTGACACAGCAAAGACTGCTTTTCTAAATTTCCCTACAGCCCGGCAGTTCCGCCTCCCAAGGATAGCAACGCTGGAAGCCCGCACCAAGCGAACGATGCGATCAGTTGAATTATCGACGAAGGTCTTAATTAAACGTGACATGATGACTGCAACTTTCGCAGATGCAGAAACGGGGGATGTTTACTAAAGGCTCCCGGCACGCTGAATAGAAATTCAACTGATGTGACCCACAACGCAGCTGCAGGACAACTCCCGATGAACAGCTAACTTTTCCGTATTGCAGCTGCAGCCGAGATACAGCTGTTTACGTGCCATGGGATTATCGGCGATGTAATTTTGTTAAACAAGCTCCCTATGTAACTTAATAATAATAAGTTTATTGAAACACAGTGATAAGACAGCACCTACCCAATATAGAGTTGATAACACAAGAGTTGTTTCTATAATCATACAATAATTCCTGTGCTTCAAGCCCATTCATAGCTATAGCTAATTGGGCAAGAATAATTTATTCTTTAACACTAAGGAAGAAGAAAGAAATTAAAACGATTACATCGTGTAGCGAGCGACGCGTTTGCCACGCCATAGAGCATTTTCATGTCATGCCCCCGATGCTGGGATCAGTATGCATTATATACAAGGTGAAAAGTACGGGCAGAACACTTAACTTCATACAATAGACACATGTCAGAACAGTACGAACACACATATAGCATCTATGGAACATTTTGTGACGACAGCAACACAAGCCTCAACTTTTTTCCTAAAGAAATAAATGTTGGGCGCCGCCAATAGAGCAATTGGTAGTGAATTCCTTAATTTTAACGCTTGGTATATGAATGAACTCTGGTAACGAGGCTTGCAATAACAGGACAATGTCAGTTTACTCGCTTCCTTAACCCTAGTCTGATAAGTGTGACAAGTTTGAGCGCCAAATATCCGGTCCGAAAACTAATCATGGGACTGTCCCAGAAGTAGAGAATAGAGCTTAGTTAATTAGGGCAAATTACATGACAATACTGCTGAAGGCAAGCAGCTTGCATGAGCTATAGGTGATAAGAGAGACACAGAGGAGCCAACAACCTAAGAGCCCTGTCCTGCAGCGCCTGGACCCGCGCAGCGTTAGTTAGGCCCGTACTGTCCCAGGCCGCGACCCCGTACGTCAGGTGTAATTAACGGTGATTACTTCAAGGGGTACACCAGGCTGTAGTGCAGCCGCAGCATGGTGTGTTGGGAACCAGTGAGGACAGTCGGCGCATAATGCCAACTCCTCTCGCAACCTTACGGCACATATGGTCCACATGGCACGATAAATTTAATTTATCGGCAAAAATCAAGCCCAAAAATTTTGTTAATTGACGAGGCAACGTGTGAGAATATACAAAGTTAGGCTTGTGATGTTACTGCGACATAAAGAAAACAAAGACTATTTTAGACGACATGCCAGCTAACCAGCAATGAGCTCTTACCCCGCCAACCTTGTAGGTTAGGAGGCAAGGTCTGGTTCTGCTAATATCCTATGATATATACGGGTCTAATACACTTAACAACACTTTAGAACACTAGATAAACCAGTCCTTGCCTCCCTAACCTACAAGGTTCTCGGCCTAACCTCGAGAGCTCGTTGGAAGGGGAGCTATCCTGATCGTTGNATTGTAGGTTCTGCTAATATCCTATGATATATACGGGTCTAATACACTTAACAACACTTTAGAACACTAGATAAACCAGTCCTTGCCTCCCTAACCTACAAGGTTCTCGGCCTAACCTCGAGAGCTCGTTGGAAGGGGAGCTGTACTGCTGTGCTGATCGGTACCAGAAACCAAACCCATTTTACTATCGAGAAGACGGCGGAAGGCAACCGTATAGTTATTTTTAACCTGGTTTCAGTGTACGGAAGAGGATTTCAGACCTGTTTTACATAAGGGCTACATGACCCGGTCGCCTTAAAAAGTTGGATGTCGCCCTGTAATTAAAGGAGTTTCCTACGGTGTCGCCCTAGTTAAACTACCATCACTTTATATATATATATAGCTAATGAAGGGTTTAGACGTAAGAGGGTTCGTTAAGTGTAATTTCTTTGCATTAGGTGTATTTTACGGTATAATAGGCTATTAAGTGTAATTAGCCTACAGTCCAATGAATACGTACGTGAAAGGTTAGGTTGGGCCAGGTCTGGTTCTGCTAACGTCCTAAAAGCTGAAAAAACACTGGTATTTATACTAAAAAACCGTAATAAACGATTTAAAATTGACGCTAAGTAAGGCCAATCAAATATTGACGCTAAGTAAGGCCAATCAAAGATTGACGCTAAGTAAAAAAAAAACACTTATAACTTGAAAAAAAAAATCTGCACTAAACATTCAAAACCAATAAAAACACTAAAAACTCACATAAATACACTAAAAACACTTAAGAACGCTAGCAGAACCAGTCCTTGCCAACCTAACCTTACACAGGCCAGCAGATTTGAAGGGGCTCTCTAGTAGGGGTGGTCGGTCGGGGAACGGATCAAGCCAAAAACGGCCCGTTTTGAGCGTTTTACTATCGAGAAGATGGATATTTTAACCCCTAGAGTTTAGTTCTTTAGGTGTAATAGTCAAACTACAGCTAAGGCAGACAATGACATTTAACGTAGTTTTTAGGAATAATCGCTTACAGTTAAACCCCCAGATCGCTATATATAAAGGCAGCTATTAAATAGCATTAAAATCCCGATATTTGTAACACAAGCAACAAAACATTACTCATACAGCAGCTGTAGCTTAGAACTTTGAACCGTAAGATTAGAGCATATTCGTTCTAATGATAGAATGGCATGCAGCATGGCATGCCTTGCCTGCAAGGTCAAAGTTAAGACGGATAGGATTAGCTCGCTGCCATCCGCTCTGCTTAAACTTGTCAAATACGTCAATCCTGAGTGTTCGGCTTGCAACATCTGATTAATTCGAGAGCACCCTGAGAGCACATACTTCCGCCAATAAAGACAACGGTAACGAAAAATTGAAATTGGGTCTGATATCAGGATTTTCTTTGTACCAACACCAAAATCTAATCATTTGTGTTTTTCGATAGTATTAACAGTTTCTGTAATTTTCTTGAAGATCCGTTCATAACTGTTTGAGTTATGCTGCTGACAAACATAAGTCAAACACAGAAACGGACCAAGCGATCATCATCGAAGTTTAATCATTTATGTATATCTCTTAGCATTATTTAGAAGTCCTATAAATTTCATATAGATTAACCGTAACTTTTTGAGTTATTGTGCTAACAAGCATAAAACCAAACACGGCAACGGACAAATGAACGAACGGTTAGATTATCACAAAAATTTGGTCATTTACTCTTTGTAATATATATATGTATTTAACAACTATGTAAATTTCGTGAACATCCATCCTTAAATTTTTTAGTTACGCTACTAAGAAAAAAAATAGATAAACAAACAAACTGATGAACTAATTTTCACCAAAAGTAAATCATCTGTTACCGCGGTACTGTTAACATACCCAATATGGTGGATGTTTTTTTTAACCTTTTTTTAAATCCGATAACGCTATAATGCGGAAAAGTTGCGAATCCCCATGAAAATAATGTGTGCAAAATATTAGCATAAGTCGACATCTTCACGTGTCGCCGAGGTTACAAACTTACGAAAAATAGCCAAAAAAAGTCATATTTGATAAAAATTTCCCAAAATTATAAATGGTGATAATTTTTTGCTATAGCAATAAAAGTGTGTTAAGAATATGTCACTTTATCAGATTTCATATTTCATGTCCGTCCGGTAACATCTTCATATGCCTTTAGTGTCACAAAAATAGTTAAAATATGTAAATTACAGTTATTTTTTATTTACTTATACTTTGGAAAATGTAAAATTTCGAAAGGTGTAACTCAGCTATACTCAGCAAATGATGTGAAAATATGTTGTTAACAATCGTGCAGAATATTTAGGTCGTATTACTTTATCTTCACATGTCTGAGGTTTCTGAGTTAAAGCACATTTTTCATTAGTCATTGGTAACTCCCTCTCTCTTACCACATAACATTGTCTGTGCACAGCTCCTCCTCCTGCAATTTAGAGATGGTTTTCAGAATTTCCATCTTTGCAATGATTTGTCTGTGAGGCGATAACTTTTTAACTGATTTTGCAATGCTTCGGAAAAACAAGTCTATATCATCCAAATTCTGTTCTGAAGAAAGCAAGTTCGTTATTAAATCATTGTGCACAGTGGATCTCTTCTCAAAACTATCTAAAAATTTTTTTCGGTCATTCGTTTTCCTGATGGTGTTACTAGTCGCTCTCCGTTGGCTAGTGGAGACCTGCTTGGGTAGAATTGCTCTAGGACACACGGATGTCGATGGCGAAGGACTCTGGGGTGGCTCTGCTGAGCTTCGCTCAAAATTTGTAGCGTCATTTAGCTCGCTTAATTCCTCTTCTTCTCCATCCTCACTGGCTTCTTCATTTTGTGCTGTCACTGTTGTATCAAGGTTTGAAAAACTCCTAAAAAAAGAAGGGCAGAAGGTGTAGTTTGTACCTAGACACAGTCAATTAGACACAGACCACCGTCCACTTTCATACCTATGAATTCATGTCATTGGAGCAGTATAATGTTTTAAAAAATGTACTGTTGTGACTGTAAAGTCATGTATCGTTATACAATATTTTGGCAGGAAGTAAATACATTTTAATGCCTATTATATGATAATATGTTACATCAGGAAGCTACATGTATAATAAAGATAAATAGAAATTTGTTTCATACATATATCTAAAGGGAATCTTTTCATGTAGTATAAACATTTCAATATGCAAACTGTGAACAATTTGGTCACAACTCACAGGTCCAGACCATCAGAGGACTGCGAACGGAAATGCATGGCTAATTTAGCAATGATGTTAATTTCAAAATTTGTGATAAATATAGACTTATTCATGCTATTAATATTGTGACGACAGCTTTGTATTATTAGATGATAACATCAAATTGACAAAAAAAAATAAGCAAAGAATAACAAACAGCAATAGACTTCAAGTATATGCATATTAATATCTGAAAACAATTTATTTAAAAAAATAACACTATAACTGTGTGCTTACCTAAAAACAATTGTTTGAAAACAAGAATTAACTAGATCACTCTCAGAGCGCATACCTCCGCCATGCGAGGCAACGGTAGCAAAAAATTCAAATTGGCTCTGGAACCATAATTTTCTTTGTATAAACTCCAAAATCTAATCATTTGTGCCTTTTGATAGTAATAACAGCTTGTGCAATTTTCTTGAAGATCCGTCCATAACTTTTTGAGTTATACTGCTAACAAACGTTATGACAAACATGAGTCAAACATACAAACGATCAAACCGATCTGCACCAAAATTTAATCATTTATGCCTTTTAACATTACTAACAACCCCTATAGATTTCATGGAGATTCATTCTTTTTTTTTAGTTATTGGGCTAACAAGCATAAAATTAAAAACAGTGACAAATGAACGAACAAACTGATCATTACCAAAGTATGGTCATTTACTCTATGTTATACCTAACTACTCATGTTAATTTCATACAAATCCATCCATAGCTTTTTGAGTTTTGCATTGAGAAAAATGAGACAGACAAACAAGCAAACGTATGCACATATCTTTACCAAAAGTTAATCATCTGTTCCTCCTATCATACCTAACAATCCCTGTAAATTTCGTTCAAATCGGTTCATAACTTTTTGAGTTATCTTGGTGACAGAAAGACAAACAGCGAGACAGACACGACGAAAACATAACCTCCTTGGCGGAGGTAATAAAAGAGTTGTCTAGTATCACTTTTGATGACCACAGACTCCACTCACATTCGGTGCTCCTCAGCAGACTGGAGAAATGCCAATTTTTCTTCAAGTGCCCATGTCTTCCCCTTCTTACTCGCTGGTGGAGCTCCTGATCCTGTTTCCCTAATTTTCTTTTTTGTATATGTGTCTTTGATGTTCTTCCATCGTTTCCTGCAATCATAAACTGGAAGAGAGATAATATAGAAATTAGTTGCAGCTACTAGTAAAATATACGCACTGTAATTAGTATGTATCTGTGTCAAACCGTTTGTAATTATATGAACAAAAGGTGTAGCCAAAGTTTACTGGTGATGACAACTGTGCATAAAAAATTATATTTCGTTGCACGGACCACCTATTTCGCCTTATTAATTGGTTAGGAGAAAATAGGACAGTGCAATCAATTCGAACTGTGCCCGTCCGTCACTGGGTTCGTCATCTGACGGCTCACGGGAAGTCTGCTATTGATTGTAATAAAATTGTTCTTTTTTTTACAGGTTCCTGGCCACAGGCGAGTCTTTACACCAATTGCAGTTTCAATTCCGAATATTAGCGAGTGAAATTAGCCAAATAATACGACAAACGTTGGCGGCGCTGAGGAAAAAGATTTTCCCATTGTTACTACTCTCATTAACTTCTGTCGACCTAAAACAAAAGGCAACGGAATTTTGAGATGAATGGCAATTCCCAAACAGTTGCTTAGCAATAGATATGAAACATGTCAGGATTGTGTGTCCCAAACGATCCGGCTGTGTTACAATTGCAAGGGTTACTTCTTGACAGTGCTGCTGTTGACGCAAACCATAAATTCATGTTTGTCGACATTGGATCGTATGGGAAAGAAGGTGATCCCGAAAATATTTGATAGGTCCTCTTTGGGGAGGAAGTTCTACAGTGTCAATCTTCTTCCACCTCCAAGCCATGCAGCTGCAGCATTCCGACCCAGTACTTCCAAACATTTCCGTTAGGGATGATGCTTTCTGTCTAGACCCAAACATACTGAAACCATACCCGCGAAGTAGTGCGGTGGGAGACAACATGAAAGCTGTATTAATTTACAAGTTATGCTGAGCTCTCCAAACCTCTGAAAATGCGTTTGGATTACTGTGTCAAGTCTATCGTGTTTTTTTTTTTTTGCACTGCACTTAATTTAAACCCCAAAACCGTTGACAATGTTGTCACTGTGTGCTGCTGTCAGCAGTGCACGATGAGAGAGGCTTTAGGTACAAAATCATGTGCCCCAAATTACGAGCAAGATCCGACACAACAGCTACCTACAGAGAATTTTATAAATACAGTAAGAGCTCGTGGGTTCGCTGGTTATGAAGCATTTGCTATAAGAAAGTCATTTGCAGCGTACTCCACCACTACTGGCGGGAGTGTTTCCTGGTAAAATAACATAGTTCATAGGATAGACAGAAATTCGTTAGTTGACAATGTTGTCATTGTGTGCTGCTGTTTGCACAACACGATGAGAGATGTTTATGGATCATAGGATAGACACAAATTAGTTAGTTATATATGTAAATATGTATATGTTGTTTTGCAAAATCAAGTATTACTTTGTAATGTTGTTAGGTTGTTATAACACAAAGGCCTATTCATTGATATACGTACTTAGTACATATAGCATTATCAACTGTTATCAATGAGAAATATTATTACTTATTGACCAATAATAATCCCTACATAGAGAACTAAAATTCTTTATTTTCACCAAAAAATCAAACCTCAATATGGGTCATCAGTAACTACTGTGAAGTAAAGTAGCATAGTACTGGGTTTCCTCGATCTATGCCATCAAGTAGGCAATTTACTATGGGCATAATTTCAGTATTGAACAAGTTAGGTCAGATAGTCATAGGATCGTTTCCTCTAAACAGGAGATATAGGGAAACGACTTTCAGCCAAAACACAAAACTAATTTATATTCTTAATAATAAATGTAACGCTCAAAACTACAATACATTTTTAAAATATTAACTTATGTAACATGCTATCGAATCATATGCCTATCTTACAACATAAAAAAAACGAAACAACTTCACCTGATTTTCCAACTTTCTTTGCAATTTCAACCCAGACATTGTCTTTAACCCTCTGGTCCTTATATTGGGGATGCGATAGCTGCCACAACGAAGGATGCTGCGCTATTTCCTCCACAAGTGCTTCATCTTCTTCTACAGAACAAATTGGAGCCATGATGCAAGTTGCTACAACCTCACACCTCGAAAAACCGCTAGCGACTGCGTCTGTGCGTCAGCCGACAGCCGTCAGTGCGTCTATAGTCGGATTATTCGCCCTCTAGCGGCGCGTCCATTTGGAGTCAGCGTCTGACGCAATGGACGCTCGAAGCAAAACAGCCCCATAGGAATACGTTGAACTAGTGCTCAGCGTCTGATGCAGAGCATCACCAGGCGCCCCATACAAAACGCACCTTTAGTTTAGTTCACCGTTCGATGAAATATATAATCAAGAACTCACCCCGTGGAGGTGGCTGAGGGTTCTCAATTAAGCGGTTTTCCCAATAAATCTCGCGAATTTTCAACCCATCTAGCGGCATCCCAGTGCTTTCTAGAGGTTAGCGGAATTTCTAGCGGTGGCGGTTTCCTGATACTGCCATAGCCTTTTTCTCAGCTTTTTTCTAAGATTTTTTCTAACCTATGTTTCGACGGCTCAGCAGGCTATTTTTCCTGTTGTTTTAGCATTTTCTAGCAACAAAATGATCAATATTAGTGTTATAGAATAATTTTACTTCATCTCACATGAACGTAGAAAGTAATAAACGAGTAAAGTTCTCGCACTGTTCTAAAAACAACGGCAAGAATGCGATTGACCTTGAACGGCTGTTCCCGCCACCGAAAGTTCCATATCAATTGTTACTGTGCACTGTAATAATTTCATTACTAACAGTTTTTTCAAAAAAATTCTTTGGATCAACCATGATCAATTATACTAAAGGTTGATCAATGTTAACAGATATTTAAAAATTTTTAGTACTTTTACCCCATTCTGCAGAACGAAACCGAATAAATTTAACGAGTATTGAACGGGTAATGTTCTCGTATTGTTGTAGTGTTATTGTATAAATACCTTCCTATGGGGAGAAATAAATGTTTTTGAGGAGAGCCGATGTCTAGATAGGATATTCCTACTCAAGCATCATGGCCGACTAGTATCACAGTGCGTGGATAGCCCCTTGGCAGAAACAGTGGTTAAACTAATAATTTAATAATACACATTATTTAGTTGATGAAAGCCATCTTGTTATGAGATATAAATACCTAAACGATTTTGAATACGGTATACATGTTTGACTGTTTGTGCTGTATGGTACCGCCATACCTGTTGGATGATATAGTATGTAAAAGAAAATCTAATGCATAAAGCTACTTACAAATCCATACGTCACAAAAAAAAAAAACTAACTCCTAACTATAAAAAGAGGATGAGCACTGTTTTGGTCATTTAAAATTGGTTTCAGTCTAAATATATAAAGTGCATCAACTATCCTAAGGTCAGAGCTATTGCACGTAGTAAGCGTCTCGAAGTTTTCTAAACGGACTCTGGAGCCACAAACCTCAGCGTGCTGTCGCACAGATGAAAATGGAGGATGGGCAAGAATGTTACCGGTACGACAACTCCTCCCCGCGTGTTCAGAAGATCTCTTGAAAAGTGTACGGGTAGTAGAGTGGGGGGGGGGGACGACCCCCTTAAGCGCTTTAAAGCTCGCTTGCCGGGCTGGCACTCGAACTTACAACGTCCAATGTCATGAGTTCAGCACCCTAGGCTGCTGCTCGTGCGGGTATGATAATCTGAGTTCTCCGTTGTTGAGCATCCTTCATGAGCATATTAGCAACACGTGTCGTCTCAAATTCCTCGCCGACATATTTGATGACCCGGGTGCTGTAGTCATAAACGCAAAACTTCTATAATAATTGTGTCATACTAATTACCTGTTGCATTCCATCATCATGTAATGATGAAATTCATTCTGTAACTTGATATAAGATCACTTCATGTCTTAAGAGATTCAAGTTTTAACCGCCGAAATATGAAGCTATTTGGGCTTCTGCGGATCCAAAAAATATACGGAGCGCAAGCGCAAATCTTCAAAATTTTTGAGCAAAGCGCAAGCATTCTATACGCAGCTCAAATCGCTCTTTTACTCTTTAATTTGCGCTTCTGCATACCTCTGACTATTTTTTTTACCAATCTTTGTGGTTGTCACATGAATAGCGATAATTTATAAAGAAGTTACTTTTGCTCCCTGAGGGCCTCCACGGAAAAATATAAACTACATTAGAATTCCTCACAGTCCCAAGTTCTACTGAGTTATTGTTTTCCTCAATTTTTTACATTGGAGTTACGGCTTTTTCGTAATTTACACTGCAACGTTAGGGTATTATTTAAGTTGCTCTATTTATTTACCAAGTACTTTGCCTTAGTATCTGTGCCTTTTCAATCTATAGAAAGAAAGAAAAGAAAGAAAAAAACATTTATTTCTCCCCGTAGGAAGGTATTCATACAATAGTTCTATTCCAGTACATGTTCAGTACACTAGTGTAAAACAATAAGCAATGAGTCTTACACGCTAGGTTAAGAATTGAATGTTCATTTCTACTTCACAACCTACTGTTCGTACAAGAAAAAACAAGAAAGAATATATATTTCTCCCCTTAGGAATTTTTCATCAAATAATGCAATTAAAATACTTGTTGAGGAAACTAGATAAAAACATCAAAATGAGCCTTACAGATTAGGGAGTACTATACATAGATAACACATTTTTGTACTGTGTGTACAAAAAACTCTAACAGAGTTACCAGCCTTTCTCAAGTGAAGTGAGGGAGATTTTATGGTGTGAACTGCGAAATTTTATTACCAATTTCTTAGCGAAGGTACACTGATCGGACGAAAAGGCTCGTCTCCTATTGATACAGTCGCTGATTCTCTCCCACTACAACTACTGTAGTCTAATTTGGGGGAAAACTTCTCAAAAGAATATTGCGAGTTTGCAAAAGTCACTCAATTTTGCCGCAAAAATAGTACTGAATGGCAACTTTCGGAAACGTGATCACGCAAGTCCTCTTCTCAAAAAACTGGAATGGCCTCGAATAGAAGCAAAACTGTATCTCGATGAGGCTATGTATATATTTCATTCTTTGT
>LQNS02277100.1:1504360-1526723 GCA_001587735.2 Parhyale hawaiensis
TTTTTCTATTCTTTTGTTTTCTCCACCCGCTGGGCTGGTTGCGTGGGGGTTTGTTAACCTCATGGAGTTTCTCCGTTCCTGCGTTGCCAGTCTGGTGTGATTTAATAATAATAATAATAATCTCCGCTGACATACGTGGATAATTTTTGAAGGAAATTGAATCCATTTTTTCCGTGGGCTGCTCATGGGAGTTTATGAATGTGTTATCAGGATATGAATACCTACTGGTGGACCCATTGAGAATAAGTTTATACCGCAGCCGCACATTCATAGTGTTCCTATATCTCTGCTTCTCGGCCGACTCCGTATTATGAGGAGGGACTCAAAGGATTTTTAGTGACACTGCAGTCTCATGATTTACTGCTACTGAAGTTTCCTGTTCTTCTGCGTGGCTATTAATTGTAGACTGTAGAATACTTTCTTCGGTTTGAGTATCGCCTACTGTGTCCTGTCTACGACTCTATGTGAAATTGTGCATTGGACTTCTTTATTGTAATCGCTGAGCTCCGGCGTATTATTGCGAGTGAGCTGTTGCTCTTCACTAACTTTTGGTTTAGTTCCTGAGGGGGCACTACCCAGTATCAGTGGTCGTTTATGTTTCATTATCGTCGGCTGTAGAACAGGCTCAAAGACTGTGTTTTCGCGTGTGACGGTTTGAATGTTTTTATTTCTCGGAGTGTGTCGTTTTCTTTCCAGTCATTGATTCCTCCATGTCTATGCTTTCCTCTCACTTGCGCTTTTCTGAGTTTGATTTTCAATTCCGGGTCTTGAGAGGCGTGAGGACACTGCTTCTTTAGGTACTTTACGTTTTTTAATTGCGGCTTTTGGCTCGTGTTAAATAGTAATAATAACTTGATGCGCTCTGCGTATAGGTATCTCGTCTGCTGAGTTCAACGTTCGCTTAAGGAAAAGTTTGAAACCCTTCATCTGTAACATAAAACTTTTTTATGCCCAACCATTACGCAATGTTTATTGAGAGATGAGTTACCGTTGACATTATTTCTGTTATACCTACTCAAATGCCTTTAAATTTCAAAGTAGAGTTACGTACCTATGTTTCATACAACACATATTACAGAGGGTAGGTATCATATAATACTGTGTTCGCTAACATTAAGTAACACTTTTTACTCCCATCTTCTGCAGGTTTCGTCTCGTGATTATGTCTGATAGCCTTCCTAGTAGCCCTCTGAAAATTTCGTTGGAATCTCTTATAAGCAATTGGCCTAAATCGCAATGCAGAGAAGTGTCAGTGTTTACAAGATCGAAGTCGCTGTCTGACCTCAGTATCGAATATCCGACAGAAAATCTTTCTAAGTCATTCCATGGACTTTTGAAAACCCCAAGTTTAGTGGCTGTGAACGTACCTGAAAATCCATGCATTCACGATATATACACTATAAATCCAGGCCCTGTATATCACAGATTGCCATCTTTAGTTAGTGGTGAACCCAGTTCGAAAATGTCTAATCCCGAAAAGCTATTAGATATTGCCGATGTCGGTGCATCTGAATGCGTCTGCGACGAAAAGGAGAGCAATATTTATTGCAAATTCTGTGACAAAACCAAGCTAAGGAATCTTGTCGACGAAAGCGAGTGCAATTTTGATCATTTTGTACCTCAGGAAAGTTTTGGTTTAGCTTCTAGTAGCACCGATGTGCCATGTATCCCTACCCCTGAGGTGGCAGTGGAGGAAGATGAAAAGAGGATCAGTCGATCTTCGTTGCTGATACCCGACTTGAGTTATTTCAGTGAAGACGCAGGTATAGACCGACAGTTTATTGAGCATATTTCTGCATCTGAGTCGCATTCTCCTGATGCATTTAAGGCTCCTGCTAAACAGAAGTCACTTCTGGAAACAGTGATGGACATGGATGTAAGCTGTGACGTCTCATCAGCCCCGAAGATGGAGGTCCGCCACCTAGTATTAGAAGAAGTCATGTCGCCTAGACCCCTCCAGAGTCCATTCTTTGAAATGAGCTCATCGCATTTTGATGACACAGAAAACGATGATGACTCGAGGCCTGAATCAGGTAAAGATGATCGCGTTACTCCCGAAACTGATTCTTTCGCGGCTGTTGATCGAGTCACCCCAGAATCGTATTCGCTTCTCGATCGAGACACTCCCGAATCTTATGCGGCTGTGGAACGAATGACACCAGATAGTTTGGGAGTTGTTGATCGAGGAAACTCAGACAGCGACGAAAATCTTGTCCCAGGTGCAGCAGGCACTTTCACCAATATTGATGAATGTGCTCCAGACACTCCTGCTGATCGTGATCGAGTAACTCCAGATATAGACGTCCCACTTACTCGAGATGCTCCCTCTCCCGACGCACGCGAGAAACCAGTAGAACCTGCAGCATCCGAACCCAAGTTTGTTGATGCGAAAAGGGAATTGGAAAATCAGAACGAAGTTAAAGACGACGCCGTGCAAGTAAACAACGAAGCTGTGATACTTTCTGATGCTGTAGAGCCTCTTGTTGCAGAAGAATCTACAGAACTAAGCGGTAAGTGCATTTTGGATAATAAAAATCTGAAATGAATTGCCTTACAACAATAACAGAAGTTATGAGTTGCTTCATAAGCTTTATAGATGCTTTTTAGGTATTTCGTTAATTTAATTTAAATAAATATGACTAATGAAAGTAGTAAATAATTGGTTTCACGTAAGTTTTCTGTTAGTGAAGTATCTCATGCACAAATTCTAGGCTCTTGGTTGGTAAAAGCATTTGCCTGACTATGATAAACCATTCGACGCCATAGATCGGACAATCTGTAGTTGACTGCAGCCACGCACCCCTTTTGAACTCTTCTCATAAGCACGAACCATTGCGTGTGTAATATGGGTGTACTGTCAAAGCTAGTTTACCTTTCCCTTTATACTAAACGAAGGAACATTTATGCGGTAAATGTTAAGATGTGTTAATCCTCGCGAAAGTTCCGCACATATATCTATTTCCTTCGTCCTGTCACTGTATTCATACTCTATTCATTATCGTTAGTCTGGCTGACGCAATCGCTGAGATTGTTTATTCATAGAGCAAAGTTCTTCTCTGCCGGCTGCCATAGTTTATTCACCCTAAAGATGGTGTTGACCGGCTTCAGGTAACGTTGAGTCAGTGAACCGTATATCTTGACTTCTGCACTTCTTTGCTAAGACACCTCGGGAGTTGTTTGAGTGCGTACAGCGACCTCTTATGGCAAGAATGCATACAGTTTTTTCGATTTGTTGACATACTTCGGTACGATGTATTATTACGCTCAATCCCATTTCTGTCGGATAAACTGACGTATTTGATATCGATCTAGGCACCCTGATTTTGTGTACTACCTATTACCTATAACATGTTTGTCTTACTGTGCTTGATATATTGACCTATTTGATATGTTTCGTATCACTTCCATTTCCGCTGTCTACTCCAAATAATTGCAGTAATCCTGTTGAGACTGGTATTTACGCCATTGTTTCACCCTACTAAAACCAACATACTGAAGTAATCCATTGATTAAATAATTTATGAACACCATACAGTATCCATTTTTTAAGGAATTGTGATAGGTACCTTTCAATGACAACATCTTTTAAAACATGATAAGAAATCGCTTGTTTGCAAAATAGATAAAAATATTTTTTGTCTACCGTTCATGAACAAAAACAATACATGGAAATGCGTTGCAAAAATAAATTTATGAATACCCATATACAAAGCAGTGGATCACAAAAAGTAATAGATTTTGATTATAAAAGTGGAATTTCTTACACAGCATTTATTTTTCATAGGTGTATAAATCAGATAAGTTATTTTTTCACTCCTTGATTTGCAGGACGCTAACTCAAGTTTCTGGATAGGCACTGATAAAATGTTCTATCCTCTTGCTATATAATAGAACAATGAGAGGTAGAGATACGTATGTTTTTACTATATTACAACGCTTCAAAATCAAGCTATGTTTTACAAACTTATTCGCTAATGATTCTTGATATTTTCACGTCGCAGTCGCACAAAGTAAGAACGTCTGCTGCAAGTTCCAATTACCGAGATATCGGAAATATACCCTACCGAGAGTATATTTGTCTTCACGCACCACAAGTTATTTTGATGTGGAAGTCAATAGAGGAGCGTTTGTGGTTAACAGCGAGAGCGTGAACGCTCTGAATTTGAACTCGTGCCGCTTTGTTTACGTTCTGACGTCAGCACGCATCAGCTGAGCAACGGTGCCACGTCTCCTCTTCGCGGGCAAGTCGATAAGCGCGTGTGCCACATCTCCACTTCCTTTCATCATGAACTGTCGCTTCCCTTCTACCACGCCATATTGTTGAAACACTTGTCACTGACTAATGGAAGTCATGTCTATATTTACCTAATACGCAATTGGTCGCCAGCCAACGTTTATACTTAACACGCCATTGTTGTGTTTTGACAGCTTCTAGGGGGCGCTTCTGTTCACTGTTCAGTGCGCAGTTGACACCTTTGAAAGAAGTCGTCATTGGTCTGGTCAAGGGATGTACGATTACAGCACGAAGGATCCACGAACTGGCTTTCGGTTCTGGCTACGTGCCACTCGTCTTCACTCACTAAGCACCAGAAATTGCTTACGTATACGGCGAACATTGTGACCCCGGTAAATGTCTTCAGCGCATGAAGGTATAAAGGACATAACTTCATGCTTCAGCGTATGCGTGACATAGAAATATCTCTTTATTATTCCTCTCAGTACACAGTTCCGTTCTTAGAAGGGCAGTTACCATCGTAAATCAGCATGCATAATTTTCCCAGGAACACTTGGGCGACAGAAGAAATTCGGGAATTGGCTGTCGGTGCTGCATGGCTGCTCTCCGCATAATTCTGGGTTTAGGGCGAGACTAATACCTCACTAACAAGATCTAGGTGCAGAACTTGGGCAGCAATTTCCTATTTATTCCTTTCCTTGTTCTAGAGACTCTTTAAGCCCTAACAGTCACAGCTGCTGCGGCTTTTGAACTATTATTATTATTCCGACATTTTTTCAACAGGACCGCAGGGCTTACAGTTTACATCATTATATAGTTTCGAAGTAATTATTTGGGCTATTTAACTTACAGGGGCCCAGGTCATTGTTGAATTTCTTTCACGTGAAGATGGCCGCAGGGAATTTTGGACGCAAAATTTAAAGAAAGGCTGCAGGGCTGAGAATGCCAGAAATAAGGTACTGCTACCTTAAGACTGCGCCCAGCCCAACTAGTATCGTTATTGTACCTGAGACAATAACAACTGATGAAACTTGTTATTTTCAGACGATGCTCAAGTTTTGGTAGCTCAACACATTGACCGCTATTCCATATAAGCAATACCTTCTTACAATGCGTACCTAATATAATATATATGGTACGTTTTGCGGTGAACGTGTTGATGCTAAGCACAGGCTGGCCGTATGTATTTTCCTCAGTTGACGAGTACGAAAGGAAAGATTTGGCCCAGAAATGGCCCAAGATCTAGTTCGCGTTCTTTAGGGATACGCGCCTAAACTCTGCGCGCGGCAATAAATATGTTCGACAGCGTTGTCAGGAACGCTTCGAACTTTGTGCTTCCTCGGGCTTTCTCTGCTAGTGTTCGGACGAAGTCCTGGTGACGTGTTCCACGTCGCCTCGCGTGTGTGGAGTCGCGAGGTTGGGTTTCTTCTGCTGGGTCGCAGCTAGTGACGAGAAACTGAGCCAGCAGGTTCCTATTTCAACTTATAGGCACTCATATCTGTATGTTCATGAATTGTACGGGGACCATAGACTATCCAATTACCAGATTAGTGTAATATTGTGAATCTTTTACCTCAAAGTATCACCTCTCTCTCTCTCTCTCCTGACACCTGGCTGTCTTGCTGCGCATTACTCCACCATTACCCATCCATGCCACGCACCTTCAGTGAGACCTGCACTGAATTATAACTAAGCACGTGTCCTCCTTTAAATTGCGTCACACTTTACAGTTGCGATGCTCCCTTTTAGTCGTTCGTTATCTGAGTGCAATGAGTCACAGTCCCAACAAGCTCATGCAGGCAAGTTTATGCTCTGAGGAACATGTTGTCACCAGACCTTCACGATTTCTGTGCATTATCGGAGAATACCTGTCATCTCTGTGTGCCGTGCAGCTAGCACGAAAATTGCACTTACGGCGTTTTCGATTGGGTCCTCAAAGCTGATCTAAGCCGAGCACACCCGACTGGACAGACGGGAACTTTGACTCGTGTTGCAGGTGTTCAAGCAGCCTGATTATTTCGAGCCGACTGAAATCTACGTTTTAAGAAGAAAGGTAAAGAAATTCACAGGTGGTCGATTGAGGGTCTTTAGCTGGAACTGACATTAACGGGTCGAAGCCAGGACACTTGTCTAAAGTTTCGGATAAGTCAAGCCTCGCAGGCTTAATTTAGATGCCCAATCGAACGCGTTCTTATTAGCGCTGGTGCTCAGAACGACGGGTTGGTTTTAGGGTGCTTTCTGAAGCGTGCACGTTAACGGGCCAATAGGTGCATAGAACAAGCACTCTGTTAATACGATAGTCTTTGGCACAGGCAAACTTTTTTACCAGAACCGTTTGTACGCGTTTCTAAATTTCGTTTACCTGAATGAGATTACAAAGTTTCTAGCTAAGGCATTCATTTCTCGGGAACAGTTTCTTTGACAGTAGTAACAACAAACACTAAATGATTGAATATTGAAATTCGGAACGTCATTGACAGTGACACGATTGCTATGGTATTCGCAGTATATATAGAAGGTTAATTGGGAGGAGAGTATCTCTGCCAGTTAACGACTTCTTTTCCCGGTCACTTATCCCGCTTAAGGCAGGTTCACACGGTAAAGTGAAAGCATGCCATCATTTTTTTTTTTTTTTTTGGCAGGCAAGCGCAACTGTCTGTCCACCAAAATAGTTACTAAAATGTTAGCCGTCACTTCACCTAGTTGATCAAGTGTCACTATATAGTGAAATTTCTTATATCGCTTTTAATTGGGGTAAATTACTACTCAGAATCTATACACTTCTCCGTTCATAACGGTAAATTAACGTGTTTGGACTCTGAGTTCAGAGACAGCCCAATCATTTTACAGTTGTGTGAACGCTCCTTAAATTTAAGGCTTAGCTTGCATCGACGGACCGGCGGAATTGAGTGCTATACGCTTGACTTGTTTGGAACATCAGACAGATGCGCTGACTTCGGCCAGTTGAATTTAGCGTCAGGCGTTGACACTTAATCACTTACCCGTGAGACTTGCGAAAACTCGATCTTGCTTCATCAACTAGAGCGTTCAGTTGCTTCAAATAAAAGTCAGGTAGCTTGCTGTACCAGCGACACGATTCAAAATGGCGAGGCCAACGTTCTTGACTAACGTTCCTGACAGGTCAAACCTGGTGGGTTTGCTTAACTCTTTCGATCCCAAAACTCTGCTCTTGCTATGAGGTTCTAAAGAAGCTCAAATAACACGCCGTCATTGTAGTCACTTGAGCTCACGTACAGTTTAGTTCAGTCGTAAATAAAATGCTATCACTGACTTCAGACGCGATGTTAAATGCTGTAAAAATTTCCGGAGCGATAAAAAACAGTGAACTCGCTAGTTTCAATAATCAAAACTTGAATGTGGCATCTGGAGATGCTGTCATAACTGAAAGTAATTAATTTAACCTTGACGTGTCAGTGAATGTCACCATTTGTATCCTATTCGTAACGTAATCGCACGCCCGAATTATGAGCGGACATTCAGCTCGAACCTCATACCACCTAAGTACTTCTCAGAGGGTATCTTTGCTGCCGACTTTTACTGTATGTATATCGGAACGACGTGCTGAACACCCGCCCATACGCTTAGCATGCGATAGCGCATTGTAGCCCCGGTATGATTATGTGTCGGCAGTGTTGCTGTTGCTAATGGAGATATTGACGCGTGTCTGCTGGGCTCTACAAGTCTTATCGATCATGTTTCGTCTATGAGGGAGCGATAAGCGTCAGGGTCGTGGAGTCTCATACAAGTCCGACTATATATGGGGCTTCCAGTTTTCGACTTCGACTTATTGGACCCCAAAAATAACCTATGCCTTCCGACTACGACTCATTAAAAAAATATAGACCCATTTTCAACGACTCCAGGTCCCAGCCTCCCAAAATTTACCGACCCTGATCCCGTTTAAAAGAGTTGTACTATTTGCGTCGAGCGTTTTTTGGGGTCAGGAGTCGGAGTGCGACTTGTCCGAGGTAGGCGTCGGAGCAGGTGATAATGGGACTACTATTTGTTAAAAATAGGCGAGAGTCGGTAGGAGTGGGTCCACAAACGTCGTCGGACGTGATCCATCCAGTTCCACTCCCCTTTGATGATTAAATAATAATAATAATAATAATACTAATAATAATAATAATAATAATAATTTGTGCGCTGTATGTGTAGGCTATTTTCCATGCCATAGCTACTCTTTAAATTTTGTAAAACTTGATGCAATTGATACTCACCTCTTTAGTGCGTTTCTTGTTAGCCAAATATTGAATATCAGTTCAGTTATCTACTGGTGTGAAGGCCTATCAGTGTACAGCTTTCCGAAAGGGACGCACGTGCTTGTTTACATGCACAGTCTTCCGAGAGCCTTGCTTGCACTGACATATGAAATATTAGATACAGCACCGTGGAAAATGACTCATAAGCAGAAGATACCCAGCGAAAGGCTTCTAGCCATGCTATCCTTCCGTAGCATACACTATTTTGAAAAGTTTTATATTAGGATCAGGAATGTTTGTGAATTTTGTAGCTAGTGTTGGAGGAGAGGTCGGTAACCCTGGCATGAGACAGCAGTGTGCGTGTGCCCGTCTGATCAATTTAAGATGAAAATTTTATGTAATGCACAACTTCGGGTCGGGAGCGACCGAAACTCGATCTCAAAATACATACGGTATGAACTTAGTCAAGAGAAAGCAAGAAGAAAAGAAACGAAAAGGAGGACATGCACCTAATGCTGTCTCATCACACACACAGTGTGACAGACATAGAAACAAACACCGACACTATCCTCTGATATCAGATCGACGTTTTTCTGGTAGATTACAGCATTCTGGTTGTACTAGTGTATTCGGCCGTCCGAATGATGGCGAAGAAATCATGTTTATGGCGGCAGCTCTACATCTATCGTACCCATGGCCGTGATTCAGTTATTGTATAGAGGCTACATTGTACCTGCTATCTTCTTCTTCGGTTTTATTTATCGGAAAATATGAGCACAGCAATATCTATTAGCTAGAACAGAACAATAAATTTTTTCGTGTTTTGAAAGCTTGTAGCAAAAATGAATTCATATCAACTTGCCAGCAACTGTCGTTAACCAATACCCCATGCTTTGTATCCAAACTATAGCTGGAGTCATTGACCACATCGTAGTGGTCTATGCTGGAGTCTATAAAGATGCAAGTTACATCCCTCCCTTCCAAATTTTATTTTCTGGCCTACTATTCGTTGAAGCTCTGCACTAAGAATAACTCTTCTACCTGGACAAAAAAAAAAAAAAAAACATTTATATATCTACAGATAAATGCAGAAGGGGCTTTATCATGTCATTTGACATCAATACATTCATAACTATAAAAACGTACATTGGTATTTGTTTTGTTGTTTGGTTTTTCTTTAAGCATGCATGTTGAATATCCTCCCAGTTTGTACCTTCGAGCGAATAAAAAACAGAGGCATATTTATAAAGTACGCATCAGCCGCTTGTACGTAGAACTAACTGTCGTTGCGCAGCTGTGAAGAGAAGCAAGCGACCGGATTTTTCTGGCTAAAACGCAGTTCTTGTATCGAGTCCAGTTACTTTTTAACTTCTAGGGTGCCCGGCCGTCAAAAATTACGGCAATGAAGACGCGTTGGCTTCATCACCTGTGGTTAAATAAAAGGAGAATATCAAGAAGTGGCACTAATTTAGTCACAGCAGTGTCCTAGCTACAGATTTGGTAAAAACAATTGACCCATCTAATGTGTAAACCTAATATTCCATTCTGAAGTCAACACTGCGTAGACATCATACAATATAATGGTACACGACTGTACTAGAATCTTCTTGACAACTGCCAAACTTGAATAGAGTACATACCTACATTGAAAATGCTCACGCCGTGCATCGTTTGTGAGAATGCTCGATCTACTGTAGATTTGGCGGTGCGGTGAAATAGGAGTTCGTATTTAAATACGGGATTTTGACCGTTAGTGAGTTAGTATTTTTCCTTGACATTTCCATCAAACTTAGATTTTCGAAGGTATGATTTCATTTTAAAAGGTAACTAGATGGTCCCATTGATTGAGCTACCTATAGCGGTTTCGTTGTTGGCGACGTTAATGTTCCAAAACTGCGCATGGAAATCGTCGGGTCTTCCCACAGTTTTATACTTCATCTTCTAAATATGGCGCGGTGTTTACATTGTGCCAGGTGCTTGCTTGTTGTATCATGGCTCTGATGCAGCACGAATTTTGCCTACGTGACGCTGTGCTACGAACTCGACTTGCCGCCGCTCCTACCTCTTCCCTTCTTTCAACGTCATGACGCAGCTAAGAGCTGCCAACTACTGATTTTTTTTTTATTATTTTTTAGCTCATTGATTGAAACTTAGGCCTAGAAAATTTTCTTTTAACAATAGTTTGATTATGTTTATATATTTAGAATGTTGATCTCATTTTTATTGTCTATTTTATTGCTGACATTTCGCATTTTGTAGCAGAAAAATTTATTTAGTGCATTGATATTACGGTCGTTGAACACAATAAGATATTTTTCTTTTCCCCTGCATAAATAGGTCTGTTATGCAAGGAATATATTGTCATGCTGCAATGTTTGTTTCACTGTCGTAAGAGTTAGCATTTGTTCACATTTGATCAAACATTACTTGCTTAGATTCTTTGTTTACATCGACAATTCTGATCTGGCGGTGTGTGGCAAGGATGGAGGCAGCGTTGCCATTGCGATGTCTCCCTTCATGCGAAGAGTTGCGCGTGGAGGAGTTTACTGTTAACCAAAACTCTGTTGTGAGAGGTGATAGTGTTATTCTTTGGCACTTATTGTCGCGTCTGATTATGTACTGATAAGATGCTGAATCTTTGATGTATCATGTGAACGTTTTCTAAGTCTCGCATGCTTTGATAAAGCGAGTTGTTGCCAAGCATGGCAATCATAAACAGTGCGCGAAGTGCGTCTTCTTTTGTCGAGAACAGCTGGTCAGTCACTCGGGTGTTGCATGATTGCTGACCAGTCAAATTTTTGTATATAAAGAAGTGTTCTTCAGTGTGAGAGTGTTGTTTTAAATTCAGTGAATGATCCTAGTTGACCTGCTTTTGTCTACGACGCGCGTCCCTATGTATATATCACATAGTATATCACGTTGGTAATAATGAACATATGATTCCATACGGTAGACGGAACCTAGGTAATTACTTAACGTTAGGAAGAATATTCGGAGAAGAATTACACGCTTTTTTTCCTTTTGGCGCAATGTAGCTATGATTCTTTGGCAGAATCTATCGTATGTACCTCAAACTTATCCATTGGCGTGTATGTACTACTTATTTATTTATTCGTTCTGACTTAGCTGTGCTAAGTACCTACTGCGTAAATGTTCTTAGGCCCAAATCAATACTACTGTTCAGAGGTACTGTATGACGTAAATGCTTATTGGTTACGCACGAAAGTGCTTTCAACACTGCCGCTGGTTCGATTCAGAAGCTGCATCTGGTATTCAGTCAAAGATCACGTGCTTGCTGAGCTGTGTAGCATTTTTTCTATTCTATATTGGAAATCTTTGCGACGTGGCTTCTAAATTTGGCGATGTTTGCCATTGTTTCATGATGTCGCATTGCTCTAGGACAGCAATATCTTATAAGTGCATATAGTGGAAATAAAAAACACGATTGTATGAATTGAAACGAGACTGAACTTTCGCGTAGCGGAATTGAAATATTGCTTAAGGAGTTGAATATTTGAGATGAGAAATCGAGCTTGTTTATTCCTGTAAAGTAATTGAAAAATTACAACTTTGTCATCGTGGCAGCAGAAATTTCGTCGAAGGATGAGAGTTCATGTAAATTAAGGAGGAAATGTTCCTTGTCTCATCATCTTAACGCGTTGACTGCTTTTCCCAGTATAGGTTATTGTAGGGCCGCCCGTGATAGTAGGCTGCGTGGCGGATGTGGCATGTGTTGCCTTCATCGTACTAACATAGTAGTATGAAACGTAACAACTGCGTGGGAGACTTAAGTTTCGTGTGAAACTGGCGAAAGACACCGCGATGCTGATTCGCGAAGCTGCATTGCACAAGATGAAATAGGTATGTGGGGAAACGAAGAAAGTGCGTCACAAAATTCATACTGATGAGAAACGCGCAGAAAGATTTACGTGGCACATTCCTAATATGAGTGGGAGAAAGAATCTGCGCCGTAGAGCCAGAATGAGATGAGAAATTTCGCTGCTGTGACAGGCCCCCTGCCACGGACACGTTCCGAAACTGCGCATCGCTTGGGTCAAATTGCGTCAGCCGTTGGAGGAGCGCCCGTAGACTTCTTCCTTTGTCGTCCTCTTACTTTCGTTCGAAAAAAAATTGTGTTCTTGAATTATAACTTGGTTCTACGTTTTCCAGGATAACGAGAAAAACCAAGTTGGCTAGTGACTGATTAGCGTTTAGTCCGATGTTATTCGCAACATAGTTTTCCGTGCCAGACACCCCTACAATACTCTTAATTAATATGTTCTCTCCCCCCCTCCTCTCTGACACTATTACCACCTTTAAGTTGTACTAAATTGTGAAAGGCTTGATCGCTAACCTGCTTAGGTATTCCAAAACATCTGACGTAAAGGAACGTGAAAGATGAAAGGAATTCAGTCGTATTTACAGTATATAGGTATAAAATTTTCAAGCATTTATCAGATAGTATTTATAGAGTGCTGCTCTGTAGAAACTCTAGACGTCAACTAAATAACTTATGATTTTCGATGGCACCGCTACTACGCGCAGCTGTACCGCGCGCATGGAAAAGGAAATGACAAATTAAGAGCAATCGGCAATGGCAGCTCTAAATGCTTCGGCTTGACTCAACTATTGGTTTTTGACTTTTTGTAAAGATGGGCTCACATGAATATCAAATAAAAGATTTTCCTTAGCTCCGCGTCCGAACCCATTGCTCCCTTCGTTTACCGAGGTAGCACTAAACTGCAAAGCTGTTTCAATATTATTTGCTCTAAATGTCAGATGACGTCAGCAACTTCACTAATGGCATTTGCTCAGCGAACTGATTCGACTGTTAGCGTTTTTGAACCTTTTATTTATAGACATTCCGACGATCAACTGAGAAAACTCGTTCGTTTGACTATCGTCTGAACCCGCCTTATGTTAAGAGATAACGTTGATGCGAAATAGAGAGAGATCTTGTGCTAGACTAGACATAAAAGAACTCGTTTGGAACTTCGAAATATTGCGGAAAACTTCTCTAATACCTAGTACGTTGATTAATGCACGAAATACTGACATCAGATAGGAAGAAATTAAAGTTGTGCTTGTCCATTATGCCAGGGCTACACTATGCTATCACACGTTCGATTTATGAGCAAGTGTCCATCTCGCGCGTCGTCCCAAACCCTTATTAAAATCGGTAGCACGGATACCCATAAAAAGTATTTGAGTGGACTGAACGACGTGAGAGCTGAGCGTTCACTCGTAAGTTGAGCATGCGCTTACCTAGTGTGATCACGGTATGACTAAATCTGTGATAAGCCTGAGGGGGGCGATGGTGGTTTTTTGAGTCACCACTGGTTATCACGAGTATATATTTTGTTTAAGTACATGTGAACCTAGTATGCAGTGCACTCGTACAAGGGTTATTCGTATTCAGTTACTGGGTTAATAGCCAATATTCGTATGAGGTACACGAAACGCGTAGGTATAAGGTATTAGGATGTTCCTATGTTAGGCACCCATTTAGTTTCCATTTTGTGTGATATTCTAGTAGCTAGTTTGAAATTCTTATTACAATTAAAATACCCACTTTCCTTTTAATATAACGTCTGCAAAAAAAAAAAAAAAAAGAAAAGTGACTTGACTTCTCAGAAAAGCTGCCTTCTCATATAGCTAATGTGCACTTATTTCGGCCTGCACCCTATACCTTACATGAGGTTCGCCAGTACGTAAGCACAGAGAAATCTGTTAGACAGCGAAACACTAAGCTCAGATATGCAGTCATGTTTACCTTAAGATAGATCAATCTAAACAAGAGTCTGATTAGATGTACATTTTAGAAATTGAATTTAAACATAATTGTAATTTTTTTTCGCAGCAAAAGTACTTTGTAACGTAAAATAGAAAGATTTCAGATACGTGTCATTATCGTCGCAGGAGAATCCATAAACTCATTCGAATTTATTGTTTCTTGGAACCACCGATAAGAGCTGAAAGTGCAAATTATTTAAGTGATACACTGGCACTGGAGTTGCGGCAAAGCCCAACGTCATGGATACGCCGCCTTTTATGAGTAAGTACTCTATAAATTGCCTTATTGCTCTTGCTTTGTGTTCTTGATCTTCGCCGACGATGTCTATGCACTTGAAAAGATTGCGCTGCACTCATTTTTTTTTCTAGGAAATCCTTCTCATTTTGTGAACGGAATATGAGGCGCACTGGCTCGATGTTGATGAAATTTCAGCACTTTACATACTAGTCGTTTTTTATTAAGAACAAAATTGCTTCACAAATACGGCTGCACGTAGATAAACATTATTACCTATTCTAGTTGTGGGGTCCAGTCTCAAAACGAGGAGGCCACGCACAGGGAAAATACCTACATGGATACACAGTGCCTGTGTCTGCTGGTATCACTAGCCCGAAATAAACTGCCTGTTTTTACTGTGTGTTGTTCTGTCGTGCCACCAATAAGCAACATCGACATCATAGTTACGATTGTGACGGCCAGGACTGGAGAGTCGGAGTCGGATAGTGTTTTTTAACAAGAAGTCGGTTTTAGAAATTCATTATCGGGAGTCGGAATTAGCGAAAATTTGTCCAATTTGTTAAAAAAAACGGAGTCTGTCAATGTTGTATTCCTCCAAGGAGTCGGAGTCGGCAGCAGGCCGTACTCATGAGTCAGAGCTGGATTTGATGTATCTGGTATTCTGCTTCCAAAACCGTGTTTACACCCCACTGACATTCAAATAAGAACTCTATATTTTACGTTTATACGGTAGTCTACAGTTTAAGAGACTGATGGTGTCTATATACGGGCACTGCGGATTTGACTCTGTTGATCGTAAATATCTTTGATGTTTACTTTGATGCTCTTCCCACTTTGTCAATTGAAGCTTCGTAAGCGAAGCGTTGATGCGAAGAAACATACCTACGCACTCTCAGATAGTCTTAATCCTCGGACGACACTATACAGACTAGGTGCTAGTGATTAGTGAAGAGGTCAACAGTGTTGACCTCTGCCGTGTTTGTATCTGAGGGCGATGCGAAATGTCACCAATGTGTCTGTCCTGCCTGCCCCAGTGACTTTGATTCTTGCGGTGAGAGGTCGCACTGTACGATGTGTGCGCCATGTCTGTGCTAGCCTCTGTGGTAGTGGGCTGTGAGTGGTCGTCCCCCTCTCTAGCGCTGTGTATATTATTGTTATAGGTTCATAGTTAACCCTTTCTTTCTTGAAATAATCGGCCTTTCTTTTAGGAAGAATATGTACTGTTTTAAATGTTGTACGCAGACCTCGCTATGAAAGAAGAGGTTAAGCCACCTGAGCCGCTGCTTTGGTGTTCTCACTGGGGAAAAACGAGAGACATGCCCTTATTAACCCTAGATCGACGGACCTAGATCAGGTATCACGTTGGAATGGCATTATTTGGAACGTAAATCAAAGTTGACAGTCGTCGTTTATATTGCCTAAAGCAGACTTTTGACCCTAAGCTGGGAGGAGCATCCAACATGGGAGCCGCAAGTATAGAAAGAAGTGAACTAGAGTCCCCACCTAAATTGACCGTAGAGCCCGCAGCGTGGAACAACCTCTCGACAAGGGTATAAGAGACACTGAACCCGGCAGCACTCGCCGGAAGCCCGGAAGGGACCTGTAAAACGCAAGTGCATTCGAAAGGACGCGCACGGTAGTGATTTTATTTGTGATGGATCCGTTTAGATTGGATCGGTTTGGATTGGATGGGAATAGATTGGATTGGAGGAATGGATTCCTTCTAACCTAACCTAACCTTACCTAACCTAACGTAACCTTACCTAACCTAACCCAACCTAACCCAATGTAACCTAACTTTACCTAGCCTTACCTAACGTTGCCTAACATTACCTAACCCAACTTAACCAGCGATACAGAGGGCAGCGCGGCGCACCAACGTGAACGCCGCTCACGCGCACACGGTCTGCGCAGGAAAAATGTCCAGGGTTCAGACTCCTGCAACCCGGCACAAGCATTTCTCATGGGGCTCGCGTCGCCAATATTGCACAGCTTTCGCTGAGCTTGGTCGAGCTTTGTAAAGAACATATAATTCATTGTTTGATGAACACCTCATCTCTAGCGTATGATATAAAGAATTAACGATGAACAACAAACGAACACATACTTCGGTTGTGCCGGGGCAGGTGTACGGTGCAGCTGGCGTGCAGCTGTATCTACATGTAACTTGACAGCTGATAGCGATGCAGCTGTTAGCTGGAACACAGCCCTACGCCGCGACATATGATCTGTGCTTCTATGTGCTGTAGGTACATACAATATCTAGTGCGTAGTGTATACGTGCCGCCTACGTCTGCCACGTGGACAAACTTTGCAGTGTAGTACGGGGGAGAAGCGCCCCTGAGGTCGTTTACTGACCGTTACGTAGTGTTTTTGTTGAGGTTTGTCTTCGCGTTCAGCATTTACTGCTTTTTTATTCACGAGTTTTTTGTTTGCTCTCAGATCTACTGCTGGTAAATACAGTATTAGCTTCAGTTAAAAAGCCACTCAGAGATTAATTTTTGGCCCGTAAAATCATTCTGTTCATTTGATTACCGGTGCGTGAACGCCGGGCTTTGTTATATTCGGTTTGCTGCTGGTCTTCTAGCGATTTTTTTTTTTTCAAATAGAATCACTTCGACAATGATTTGCAAGGCAGGTAACTTTAATTAATAGGCTTCCGCGGCAAATCTCATGAATGGGCAAGATGCCAGCCAAAGTAAGCCACTTATGAGTAGTCTTCTATGACACTGCTACTACAAAAGTGAAAAAGAATAAAGAAAAAACTACTTTTTCTAGCCCGCCAAGTTCTTGAATTGCTGATAATTGTGAGCTGTCTGTAAAAGAAATTTCTCTTCCTGAAATTATATTTTCTTACGAGCTAAAATAATCATTTTTATCTGCTTAAAATTTTGCCTCTTGGATATAAATATACATTTTACTTCATTTTTTTTACCTTTGACAGAGCTACTCTGTTATCCAGAAGACCCACATTCAGAACAAACGTTTAGAACCTAAAAAAAGTTTGATATAGACTGGTGGAAAAAATTATGCAAAACAAAACAGTGTCAAGGTTTATTAGGTGACCTTTGTTATAAAGATTTTACAAAAAAACTGAATTTTCGAGATGGGCCAATTTAGTAGAGCCTCGTATTTTCAATGTTGCATTGCTATATGAAGGAGCAAGGTGGCCAATTCATTATTTGTTAATAAACCAAATAAATCTTGAGAATAGAGTAATATCCTGATACGTTTTTTTTGTTTCCCTTTTTTGAGTTTTGACTCGAATGTTTCTTCATCATTGGATTTTATTTTGGATCATTTTCTTTCTATGTCACATTGTGCAATACACCTCATACTTCTGATTGTTAGTAGTAAAAAAAATTGTATTGTAGCTTAGTACACAGTACGGCTTCAATTTCGAATACGTTCACGTCATTCTCTCAAAAACCAGTTTTAGGTCATTCTCAAGAAGCTCGTACTAATTTGGAAAAATGACAAAATGATACAGGATACTTTTACAACGGTCTCTGTCAATATCAGCACACTCGTCAGAAAATACCTGACGATGTAAATGTCAGTTGTGTATTGAACCTAAATATCTGGGTTCATAGCCTATAAATACACTACCTCTATCCTAGTCATACATGTCTTATACAACTCCATAGTATATACTTCATCTGTAGAAGTATGCCCTTATCCAATTACAATGACTTTCGATAGAAAACGAACTGTGGAAAAACCCGGAAGATTCTAAAAAACACACCCGCTGTAAAATATGACTACTACACCGGTTGTCCAAGCGGCGAGGAGACACTCTAAACCGTTGCAGCGTGGGTAGCATGCTACGTTCTCGCAGGCGAGGTTCGCTGCGCTGGAACGCGCGGCGCATCACAAAGCCGCTCGCGATCGCTAATGCATTTTTGTTTTGCCGTTATGGACGCCACTGCTATTCCTGCGCCTCTAATAATAACAGCTGCTTTACCCATTAACGCTCAAGGTAAATTTTTATTGTTAATAGTAAGTGTACAACTTTTTTTCTTGCGTGAAGGCAGCAGTAGAGTAGTCCTAAATGGGCAAAATATACGGTAGGTACGTTCATGGTTGTGAATCTCCTGTGGAAGATACGTACCTATCTCGTACTCGTAAGGACAACTTTTTGCCTATTACTTCCTAAAGTGATATTTTAATTCCAGCCTAATCGAAAGAATGTCTAAGCAATGTGTATCACCGACTCTGCGAGCTACAAAAAGTTCTCGCTGTGCGTACGGTATTTGTTTTCCAACATTTTATTTTATCAGGCATTGTCCACTATATATTAAAACAGAATTGTTAGTCGCTTGCTTGCTATCTTGCTTCCTTCCATTGCTTGCTCCTATGTTAGTCCGTCTCTCCGTCACGCTGTTAAGAGTTTAATAGGAAGAAAATTCATGTACTGAAAAACAAGTTGAGATGCCGTGCAATTTCAGCGCTTGGAGTACCGGTGACAAATGTAGCTCTTGATCTTCGGCCTCTGGATCCCCGCTTTCATTACTGAATGATATCGTAGTAGCTGAATCTTCATGCTGCGCCGATGCCTTTTTTGTATTGAATTTACGTCGCAGCCAAATTTCGGCGCTTCAGGTCAACATCCGGCGTGATAACCTCGGCGCGATATAGGTAGTGTGCCACTAAAGCGCTAGTAAAAGTTTCTTCTACTAGGTACGGTAGTACTACTTAAAGTCAACAATCTGTTGGTATCCACGATACGGTGAGCCCTGGGCATTTCCAGTGAATTCTTTTGACTGAACTATATTTTCGTAGTACAGCTTAACGTTTGATCAATTCCAAGCTGATATTCACGCTTTATCTTGCTGGGGAGGGGGGTATTTTGCTATCGAAAAACTCATGGTTGTACAGCTTGCGTTTCACTTATGGAAGATCAGGCCTGCAGGGATGAGACATATAATACAGCAAAACCTGTACTGGGAACCGGAACGATAAGAAGCTCAATCACAAAATTTTTGCCCTCATTTTTGATATCTGTGCCCTCTAGTGCCTCTAAATAGGCTAATCCGCAGAGTATGCATCAAGGTTTGGCTTTAACATGACTTCACGGAAAGCATATTTAGCTTTGTTAGGCTTTTTGCCATGAGTATGAGGAACTGACAATGAAACGGTTTAAATAATAAAGTACTTTGGGTATCATTGATCTCTTCGTGCGTTCATTTTCTGTCACACAGCTTTCGCAACGTCCTAACCTGCTACATAACAAGTTCCTCCGTATAGGCCTATTGGATACGGCTGAGACCCGGATATTTATTGACGACAGTTGGTGGCCAATTCGAACGATTGATATGACTTTTCTTATTCGACGAGGGTACCCAGCCTTCAAAAATGACGGCAATAATCTCGGAATTAACCTTTTATTGTTCTTGCTTTCGCACGGTGCAGCTTTTGTTGCAAAAATTATGCGTCATACCTTTAGGCTTGCTCCTCCATTAAAGTAACAATTGTTGTGCCGTCATGAATTGGCGAGAATTAAAGCCTGAATATAAGTGTGGAAATGCTTGAAAGCCAATACCAACAAGAAAGTATAGTTCACGCCACAGAATGAACCGGAAATGCCTAGTGCTCACTGTATCCTGGATACCTGCAGTTATTTGAAAAATCAGGATCAAAGTTTTCCTGCGATATGAGTTGAAAAATATTTTGTCCTCTGCTCAGTATTAAGTTGCAACTGCTACGAAGAAATTCAGGAAAAAAAAAACAAAATAGCTTATGGATGACAAGATCATTGTTGAAATTTCGTAGTATCTCATCTTGTGCATTCAGCAGATGAATTTTCAATTTAAATCTTCAAGAGCGTTACGGAGAGAAGGGCCAACCAAACGAGCCAGCAACTAATAGATGTACATTACTATACGGTACATACTATAGTGGATAATCTACGTACGATGCATAGATGCTAATGTTGTGTACATAGCTTTAGCGGTTTGAAATTTCGTTCCCACGATCAGTGTTTAGCTTTTCGAAAGCTTGGGCGGTAGAACGAAAAAATCAGCAGATATTGTAAATCATCCTTCTAAATATGACTCATGAGCGTCAAATATTTCGACTTACAGTGGATTACCGTTTGTATAAATATGTAGAATATTTATAGTTGCTCGTTTAGTCGAAATCTTTTATGACTGATTTTAATGCTTGCAGCTGCACACAGCAGTAGGCTGGCTATACATGTGCTTCTTCATGCTGATACAGATCATAGTAAAGGTATTGTAAAAAGATGCTTACCTATATATATATACATAGACTGCACTATACATATGGTGTAGTCTATGATACATACCTATATAGGGGCCTACCAATGTAATGGCAAGTTGTTAAGGCTATAGGTATAATAGGAACATTTGTATCGTTTACATTTTCAGTGTTCTATAACTAGGGTCGGACCGAGACACCATTGCGGAAGTCTTATCTGATTCTGACGCCCCCACCAAGGGACATCTTGCGATTCTTGTCAGTTTTTCTCTAGTTGTAAAACATCTCGTAACATAGTGAACGTTCCTGGTGTCTAATCCGTCTAAACCTTTTATGGCAACGTCGTTTACTGAGCATGTTTTTGTACATTTCCATTTAGTAACAAGGAGATCCTAACCTGTCCAGTCTTGCGGTGCCCTACTATACCAAGGCCACCTAGAAAACATTGTATAGGTGGCGTTGACTATCCCCCCGCTTCAGCCTGCTTACACTCACAACAGTTTGTGGTTTAAGAGATAGCATTGCAGCGGTTCCACCTTTGCGTATTAACAATAATTGGATTGGAGAAACACGATTGGCATATACGATCGCCCCGCGCTGTATATGCCCATAGTTTGGGTGTCTTGAGTTCCCAACAAAGTAGACCTAACCCTGTGTTTACTCTCCTGCTCTCGATGGGTTCAAGAAACTCTCTGTTTCCTCATCCGCATTTACGACAAGTCTACCGTGTGTACTGACCTGTGTTTTTCTCAGCGCTTGAGGGCTGCCAAATACCGTGGCAACTCTAGCAATTTACTGTCTGTATGCGTTTGCTTCGCTACGAAGCACTAACCTTACTTAACCCTATTTTGTCCTGACTGTGGTGCTGTACTTCGCATCTATGGGTGTCTTTTCTACTCTGAAAAAGTGTTGTTCGAGAACTAGCACGCTTTTCTGTGCAGTGACAGGAAATGCCTGCTTAAGTGAGTTCGTACGGCACAAAAAGTGTCGTTTCGCTTTACACGAGCACGCCAACGCATGTATTCGCTGTTTGTGCGCGGGAAAGCGTGTTGGTTTTGAGACAACACTTTCCTGATATACTGTACCTACCGATTTTTCCTGTGTATCGAGACGACGGGTAAGATGAACGTCCGGTTATGAATTGAACGTGCGATTGTATACAGTAGCACCGGTAATAGAACGACATAACTAGTGTATGTATTCAGGCCGTTGTATAGTGATACGCCCGCGGGGCTGTATAGTCGAAAGTGTGATGTATGTGTGTATCCGTACCTCGGGGGAGATGTCTGTTCGGGACTGAGGGCTCACTCCATGTCATAGTGTTGTTGTTTGATTTTTTGTTATGCTGAGGCTTGTGGGGCTCCACGGGCGTTCTAGCGTTTACATGTTACAGAAATTTAATTCTGCGTATACGAAATTCAATGACCAATGAACCTTTAGGCCTACTGCTTTGGAGATATCGAGAAAGTTTTCAGAAAGTGAGAAACAACGCTGCTGTTGTCCCTAGTTTTGATCCTTGCATTGCTTGTTATGTTATGTTTAACGGTAGAGATAGAAATCGCATGGAATGGACACAAAAAGAGCCAAGCAAACTTTTTATGTATGATGCAATAGGCAGTCCTGGCGTTCGAGCCCCCCCCCCCCCCCCCCCCCCCC
>LQNS02277100.1:1549028-1560992 GCA_001587735.2 Parhyale hawaiensis
ACAAAGAGACGGACAGACAAACACGACGAAAACATAACCTCCTTGGCGGAGGTAATAATGCGATCAAATACCTTGATTTCACTGCCCTACTATTCACAACTATCGAGAGGAATTGCATGTAAATTGTGGATAAACTAAAAAAAATAAAAAACGGTGAATTTATGGCCCGTAGAACAAAATCAATTCTGGCGCAATTGAAAAAGAAATTTAAATTATCAGTATTCATACAGTCGCCAAGTGGGAAGTATCACGTATGTACATGGCACTATCTGTAGAGGTGCATTAAAGATTTCCCGTTAGTGCAAATGTTGGGAAAATATTAGGCAGCCTCATTGAAATATATATGTAACCAAAAAGAAATAAAATAAATAAAAACGTGTCTAATTAAATTTCTAACTTAAGATAATAAAAACCAAAATATTTAATTTTCTAACGTAAGTAATGGAAAGCAAAGCATTTCCTCAACTTAACAGTTGGTGCAGCTTAAGCTGTTCTGTGATCCCGGACATTCTTCTCGAACATTTTCGAAATCTGAGAACAGCAGATGTGGCACAATGTATAAAACTTAGTTGGCAAGGCTAGGAACTGTGTCATTGCTCATCAATAATTGAATATGTTAAAATGCAGTAGACATTGATAAGGTCCATATTACAAGTATGAACTATAGTTGTAGCACAATCATAATAATACAGCGTCACGCTCATTCGCACAAAATGCGCGCCAAATATTGTTCCTAACATTCTAGTGGATACGTATTATTATGATTGTGCTACCACTATAGTTCATACTTATAATATGGACCTTATCAATGTCTACTGCATTTTAACATATTCAATTGATGGTGAGCAATGACACAGTNCAACTAAGTTTTATACATTGTGCCACATCTGCTGTTCTCAGATTTCGAGAATGTTCGAGAAGAATGTCCGGGATCACAGAACAGCTTAAGCTGCACCAACTGTTAAGTTGAGGAAATGCTTTGCATTCCATTACCTACGTTAGAAAAAAAGTTAAATATTTTGGGTTTTATTATCTTAAGTTAGAAATTTAATTAGACACGTTTTTCTTTACTTTATTTCTTTTTGGTCATATACATATATATATATTTCAATGAGGCGACCTAAAATTTTCCTAACATAAAGTCCCAATCGTTGGGATTTAGGGGAAAGGTACATCAAACCACTCCAATTGGTAGTTTGTAGGCAACCACTCGATTATTGTACGATGTTTTTCGTTTAAAAATCAACGGTTTGTCTATGATTTTCTGGTATCTGGTAGAACACGCGGTAAGAAGGTCTCCTATATCTATTGCGCCAATTTCGACATTGATTACTGTGTCGGTAAAAATTGGGAAGTATAGTTGCAGACCGAAAGGCCTTTACCTTTGCTTACTGAAAAAAAAAAAACTCTTCAATCGCATGAAACTGTTTTCATAATTAAAAAAAAACATACTTTACATTCATCGTACAAAACTTGATTTAGTTATATACATAATATGCTTACAAACCAATAAATATTAAGAAATGAATTGCGAAACACAGTTTGCGCGGCATTTAGAGATGGAACTCAATTGGAAAAACGATAGTGCCATTTATGTGAAGTAAAAATTGACATCGTCAGCAGTACATGAATTAACTCTTTATCACAGAGCACGAAATTCCACACGCTACACTCAATGCTACGGCTACGAGAAATCAAGTGTAAATTCTGTTCATCAATCTAATCTGTACCAGATTGCACTGCTTAGTTACAAAGCCTCTTTCACTCTGGTAACAATGCAGCACGATGAAGAACCATCCTCACAAAATAACACATCTTGCATTATGTAGATAGGGTTAAAGCTTTGACTCAAAAGAGCACAATATGTGAAACGTTCCAGATTCTGGGAGAAAACAGTTCCTTTGCCCATGTTTGCAACTTACGAGTTTTTGAAGATCGGCTAAAAATGTACATATATGTAATTTATACTCACTTAAAATTGAAAAATTATTCGAAGCCTTTCCAGCAGCATTTACTATTGAGTAAACATTTGAAGTCGGTTGAAATTTGAACCATTTTTTTTTTGTGTCAATATAACAATGTAAAAGCTTGATCTATGCCCACGACAATCTCAAGGTTTGGAAGGAACATTTCACTTTTGCACTCTTTTGGGTTGCTGCCTTTCAGGTAACATATGTAAATGGAAATGATGAATAAAAATAACTGCAATCAACGGAGTCTGCTTATGAACCTGTTTCTTCTTCGGCGTCTTCGCCTTCGACTCATGCACATCATGTCTGTGACGCAATCGCATGTGCCGGACCGCACCTGGCACGTGCCCGTGCAGGCTCTGCAAAGGTTGGTATCTCCAACGATGCCCATACTGTTGTGGTCTATCCCGATGTTTCTTCTTCTAACAGAAATCGAAGAAGATGAGCCGCCGCTGCTGCGCCGATGTCGGTGAAGGATCAGTTGTGACGGGATTTCAGATTCTGGACGAATATCCAGTCCATGTGGGACGTAGAATTTTTGAAAAGTTAACTGGGGCAGTTCGTTGGGCGTTTCCAGCGATGATGGAGCAAGGAATTGCTCGTTTAGATATGAAGAATCTTTTAGCTGGTTGAAAGTTTCCAATGGAGATCGATTAAGAATCTGTTCTCCAGAAAACGATGAATCCACAGGTTGGTTGGATAATTTCAGAAAAGACAGACTACTCACAAGTTGAACATCGTCAGAAGTGCTTCTTCGGCCTCTGCGTCGTCGCATCCTCTGCATGCACCGAAGATCCATCACACAGTCGCAATTATTAGATCTTATGTAACATGTGCTTAAGCACCTGCCACACAATTTTGAACCACTGACGACGGTCCTATCTCGATTGGGTACTCTTCGTTTTTCACGATGTTGAGATTCTCCAATACCACTTGCCAGGAAACTATCACTGTCGTGAGCAGTGTCCGTTGTGTGTTGGCATTCCTCATCGTTGCGGAGAGGGTGCGGAGATACCGGTTGGTGCTTGTCTAGGTCACGGGGTTGGCTTAAAGTACCCGCCAAGACGCTTGCGATGCACAAGAGAAGTATAAAATTTATGGGCTCATTTGAAAACATTTTGAATAGTTCTCAAAAAAGAATGTTCTTCGTTGTATTTATACTTCAAATCAGGCGCTTCAAAAACGGCTATCACAAACAAGAGACTCCGAGGAGTTCTTTGATATTCCAGGGAATCCAATTTATTTTAAATTGCACTTAATCAAATTCAGTTGGAGGAGTTTTTGGAATCAGATGCAACTTCAGCAGGAAACTTCACCCCAGCACCGGAGTATACGACTCTTGAAGAGATAATCAATGAAATTTATTTCCGTTTTGACATCACCAGATGAATATTTAGTGGTTATGTTCTCATTGAACACTGATCTTACAAAACCAGTTATATCGATGATTACTTGGCGGCAAGTCTTTTGCAGTAGATGAATTATCATGGACTGATACTGATGTCCATAAGCTGGTGAAAATGCTATGCTTAACAACACGCAGAACAACACAAGGTGTCTTCACTTGTGGCAGAGGCTGCTCAGACTGGCTGATGTAAGCCAAAGTCCCAAAGTTATAAAGGCGTCGTGGTGTCCTAGAAGGCCCCATTCTGCGTCTCTGGCTAAGGGATCAATAAGAGAGCGAACTAATTCGCAACAGTGGCTCCTCTGTTCTAGGAAGCACAAAGTATTCGTGTACGGTAACGTTCAAGCTTCAGAAGAATCGCCAAGCAGAAGTACTAAGAACCCTTTGATTTCTGCGTATCTGCTCAACAGTTAATGTACTTCTCATAAATCTACTGATTCATTGTAAAAACCTTGGGATGCTCAATGCTTTATTACTGCACAATGTAAATTCAAGTGGGGTGCGTAGTAGTAATAGCCCGATATAGCTCGAAAAGCGAAAGCGGGCATAGCTGCATTAGATTTACATTGGTGCCTATAGTTGTGTTAGTACTTGTGTGCTCTAGAGCTGTTGTGCTCTCAGTAACCAATCGGTCGTTTTTTATGTTTACATATTTTGCAGTTGTGGATAAGAGTCCTGTGAACAGAAACTTTGATTACAGTAGTGCTATTACTGCTCTCTGTCGTTCACGCTGTGAATGATGAACACCATGCGAACACGCAATGCAAAACTGGCGAAGTTACACCGAACTGGTATGGGACGCGCTCTCTTTAATAATATTTCAAGTAGAAAACCAACTATACAGGATCATCACAACCTCCGTAACAGATTACGGCCACTAGCACCAACAGCTAAGATGTGTCAGTGTGAATTCTTCCTCGTAACTACTGACGGCCAAGTACACTTGAATTATAAATTTATCGCGCATAAATATCAATTTTGCCGTGATTATGTATTAACAACCAGGTGCACTTGCAGAAAGTTTATCTTGCACATAAACAACAATTTTCATGCACATATCTCTGCAGCTAAATTTTTAGAAAACGCACTTTTGCTTGCGGGGACTAATGAAATCTTGTCGTCTTACTTAACATAGTAACCAGTGAGAACTCTTCATTTAACACAGTAGGTCTCGAATAACTGAATCTAAAGCAGATTAATTTTCAGAGTCAGTAATCTGGTTATACGACCTTGGAAAAAGACTTTGTTGTAAGATGTCCGATTAACTTGATGCGTTCAGTGAACTGGAACTTTTGATTTCGTTAATTAGATATTACTTTTTGTGTAAGAAAAAAGTATCACTTACAGCTTTAGTACGGTAAATTTAAGCTAAGGTTTGTATGCTTGACTTGTCTGGAGGTTAAGATAGAGCCGCTGGCTTCGCCACATTGAGTGGAATTTCAGGCGTTAACAGCAAATCAATTGCTGCCCAGACAACTGAAACCCCTTTCCTGCTTTTGGAAAATTTTCGGACTAGCTCAAGTGTAATCAGACTGCTACTTACAGCTGAATAACAATCCAAACTAACTAGCCATACCAAAGCGTTCGAAACAAGTCGAGCCAAGGAGGCTTACGCGGGGCAATTGATAAAAACGTTCAAATATCTTAATGGCTTAACGACGTGCCGACAACGGGACTTCTTGACAGAGGCGTTAATGTTCGCCTGCGAAACAACGGCCAGAAACTCAAGAATAAAGATCGAAGAGTTACTTTCAGCCAGCAGTTACTCCTGTGCTTCATAGCGAACATTTGGAATGGACCCCTCCCCTCCCCGAAGTTGTCGGCGGGGCGCCTGTAGAGAACATTTGGAATAGATCCCTCCCCTCCCCGAAGTTGTCGGCGAGGCGCCTGTAGAGAACATTTGGAATAGATCCCTCCCCTCCCCGAAGTTGTCGGCGAGGCGCCTGTAGAGAACATTTGGAATAGATCCCTCCCCTCCCCGAAATTGTCGGCTAGGCGCCTGTTGAGAACATTTGGAATAGACCCCTCCCCTCCCCGAAGTTGTCCGGTGAGGCGTCTGTCAATGAGTTAAAAAAGTCTTGAAAAGCATTGTGAGCAACATCTTCGATATATAGTTACGTCCGAAACTCGTAACGGCCAAAGATTCTCCTCCACCGAAATTCAATTTCTTTCATACCCAAACTTACTTTACGTACCCGAGCTTCTTGTATCTGCGACAACTGATTGTGCGTACTGGATCAACTCTTTGGCTGAGTTAATTTTCTTCATCTTCTCCCTTTCTTCCTCAGACATATGAGTGATTCTGATGTAATGACTCTAGCTCACAGAGGGCCAGAGCGTTAGTCCCGCATGCTGTATGGGAATGGGCCTGTTGGTCCGACCACTGTCTAATATTCAATCTAAACTTATCTAACCTTAACTTAACGGGGCCCATAGCTAACAATTTTATTCTAATGCGTACTGAGGCCACGATAAGTAATTCCATGATCTACATTCAACTGATGAGTGGCCGTTGAGTTCAGACGTCGTCCCGATGCACCGTGCATAAATACGGTAGCTTTTACGACGTGAGAGTTGAACGACTGACCGACCGATCATACGTTGTGTATGTGTAAGCTATTGCACTGGGTGGCATTATACACATATGACATATAAATATCTAATTAATAGCATTGAATGATTCTTCGGTGCAGTGAGAGACGAACAACAGAAAAGAAGCAAAAGTCTAAGAGCTTAAGCAGTGCATGCGCTTAAGGGAATGGAAGTCAGGCTGTTGCGTACTTATGCAGCTGATGAAGAGGCGCCTTGTGTGTCTTGGTAAGCCTTGTGGTTGCAATGTCATCATTTAACTATTTATTATAGTTTCACAGAGGAGGCGTGTGATGAATATGCACTGCTGTGACAAGGTTGAGGTTTTCTCAGGACCGATCAACCCAGTTTCTGCGAAGCGGTAACTGGTTAAATCCAAGTGGACGTGCAAGCAACTACACCAGCAGAAACTAGAAGGGCACAACAGGCAAGTTTCACTTGTTCTGAAAATAAATATTTTTTCGCCGCTCTGGATGGTGCCGCAGGTTTTAGAAGCAACGCTATATTACGCGTGAGCGAATAGCCTGGGCACTGCCGTTTACGGGGCAGAATTATTTTTGGAAGTTTCAATGATAATCGACCGATTAATTAATTCGCGTTAGCGCTTGACTTTCGATCCAAAAGGACGAAACCAACGCATATAATTGAAGCTGTAAGAGCTTCACTCGGTTTCGGATGCCTGTAATATGTTGAGAAATAGTTGAACGCAAGCACGGAGTAATTTCTGTAATTTCCCTAGAACCATTTGCGGCCGTTACGGCGCCACCCAGAAACTGAAATGCGGTATAAGCTTTTGCGGTGACCCTAACTGTTAGTAAGGTATTTACATTTGGTAAATTGTAAATACTTCATGACCGGCTGTATAGCCAAATTTATCAAATAGTAAACGAGTAAAAATCAGCTCTGATTTAGGCTGTTACTAGTAGTAAAGTATGTTGTACACAGAAATGATCATTTCCATATTTATCTACTTAATCAAGGATATGTAAACGCCTGTTCAACCATTAGATCCTGTTGCGCACATCTGAGACAAAATATAGTTATTCTCATGCAAAGCTTGCTGTGTAATGATTGCACGGAAGGATTAACCTAAATAAAAAGTAGGATTGAAATAGCTGTCCGTAACGATATTTATTAAAAGCTGACTACCAACCAATGAATAAAACAGAACGCTTCGGACAATCTGTCCCCATCAGCAGACAGAATTCTGAAACACAATATTAGAAAAATTAAGTCTAACAAAGTCAGAAAGTCAGAATTCTTTCTCCTGATGATGGACAGATTGTCCGGAACGTTCGGTTTTATTCATTGGTTGGCACTCAGCTGTTAATAAAGGTCGTTACGGACAGCTTTTTTTGTTCTACTTTTTATTTTGAGGCTTAGCAGCGTCAATACTGATAGGATTAACCTAAGTCAACTGGAAATTGACCTAGCTTATATAGCCGATAACCCAATGTTCCAGAATTTACTAAAGTATTGTACATTTTCATCCGATCAAATAAATATCTCTATATATTAAACTGCCGTGATAACTTTATTCGATGTATTAATTGCCTTTGCACAAGATAGGTGCACTGGGAAATCAACACTCATACACGTGCATTGGCGAAGAATACCTGCCTCGGCATACTGCTGTGAATGACGTGTGGTTATTTGAATACGTCAGAGAAAGTATTACCTGTCAGTGTACGGGAAATGGCGCTCTTTTACTGCTTGTGCGGCAACACTATTTCCTTGAGAAGGTGCAGTGAATCAGACAGTCAATTTTCCGCCAGCAGGACCCCTTACGACAACACAAAGCTGTGTTTTGTGAATATCTGTAATATTCATTTTTCACCTTAGAATCAGCACAAATGTTGATGCAGCATGCAGAGCACTGAGAAAGTTTTGTCCTGAAGTCAACACACAAGGCAGAAAGTTCCTAATGGAGCTCTCGGGAACGCGTACTGGCTCTGGGACAACTCTCTTCTCAGGCTTGACGAATGCCCCCCCCCCCTCCCTCCCGAGGCCGGGATGCAAAGTGGTCAAGTCTATGAGCTTCCCCGGCAAATCGACCGAACGTTTTACTCAACTCACGTCAACTAAAACACTACAAAAATCTTCACCTCAAGTCAGTTTGCTCAACAACTATTACCGGCTAAATTTCGGATATCTCTTCAAAGTGAAAGGGATTAGAACTGAAACAGCTCTGCGCTAGTGTGCTCACAGTAAACGGAATAGCAATATTCTGAATAGGCCTATTCTGTTTACTGTGGTTGTGGTGTTTAAACGGACAGAGCAACTCATTCGGATCCGGAGCTGAGAAAACTCATTGATTTGACCATCGCATGAACTCTAACTGGCGCTCGTACAGCATCAGTAAAGCGAACGGTGTTCTTATTCAGGTTCGCACGGTACTTGTTAGAGGAATAGATTGCGCTCTGAGAAAGGTGCTGCTTCAAAACCCGTGAGGTTTCCTGCACGGCCGGCCGATATACCGGTCTTTGAGTGCTGCTGCAGTACGAAAACTGTAATTTTCGAGCGGGCAGATGTTTTCCGACAGTGCACGGGGTAGTTCACACGTCATCCATCCTAACGCGATCGCTACGCGTTGATTAATGGGAGGAAGTGCGGCGAACGACTGAGGTTGAAGGGTGATGTACGCCTGTTTCTTCAACGCCCTGCATCAGTCAACTTCAGTAAAAAGAAGACTATAAATACTGAATTTATCCTCTGTAGCGTTCAAAAATCAAGAACAAATTGACCTACAGTTTTTCGTCGTCACTTTAATGATTAGAATCACGGTAATATTTAATCCCGTATTACATTAGGAAGCCCGAAAAGTTGTAAGGACACGGACACCATGTTTGTTTTGACAAAACTTGTTATTGTGTTTGTGGATTTCGCTTCAATCAGCGTATGAGCATTCCAGAAATGGGCTCTTCCACTTCAAATTAGGCTATAAGATTATGGGATAAGAATGTGCCTTCCAATAGAGGTACAATATAGTAAAAAATGTAAAGAAACGAACTGCTTATTGAAAGCGCATCGTCATTCATTTGAATGAGAAATGCTGCTACGTGTAGACAAGGACAAAGAAGTTGAAGCAAGTATCGAGTTCATTTACCTAATGGAACGCGTTGAGATGAATGTCGTGTGAACTGTGCATAGATGTAAGCGTGCTGGTTTCAGACACCAAATACTTTCCACAGTGCACAGATGTGTCCACATGCCTCCCCAACACCCACACTTATAAAAGTAAAGCGTGCTGTTGTCGCGCAACAAGCACGCCTAACTGTGCACTGATTCTTGGCACTTGCCGTAGCGTGAACAATGCTCGGCAGAGCGTGCTGATTTTGGGGCAACAGCATGCTTAATTTTATCAGTTCAATGCTGTTACTCATACGGTAGCGTGCTGAAAGCATTGTTACAAGTATATATAGAGATTCAGAAAGCAAACGGACTACATTCCTGTCATTGATAAAACTCTCGGGCTTTGGTTAAAATCAGCATCTGTAAGATCTGTTTAATTTATCGTACGTGCGTTAAGCCTAATGCTGATGAGATGCACAAATAGTGGAGAGTAGTACCTATTTCGACAACATGTTTTCTTCCAGACTCGGTGAGAATGTGGACCAAAGGTTAATTTAGCACGATGGATCTCTTCCAGTCTGCTTCATCCAGTGTAGTGTTCCCGTTATCTATTCCTGACTGCGGTATGTAAATTCCGGACTGCAGTATGTAAATTCCTGACTGCGGTATCTATGGTCTCTATTTCATTTAAAACTTTACTTTATATGGCGGCGATTGCAACTGCAGTGTCAAAAGTATAAATTGAATTCGACTCCAGGCTGCAACGACGATAGCGAGCAGAAAACGTAGATGTCACAGTTTCATTTACAAGTTGCAAGAACCGTACAAAACAATCAGTCTCTGAGTACTATGACCAGTAAAAAAAAATAAATAAATATAACTGGGGCGTTAAACTAGCAATAAATTTGAATAAATTAAGATTTAAAATTTCTGCTTTATGCAACTTGTGATAATTTAACCCTAACATTTGCAAGCTCAAGCACATTTGCCGCAACGTGTGCATTAACATGTCGCGGCAAGCTTGATCCACACACAAAATTATCTTGTGAAAATCAGCGCAGGAGTCACTCGTCTACGAAGGATGGTCAGAGCCCACTGCAAAAGAAGTTTTTGTTTTTTGTCCAATGCTTTCATTTCACAGCGTCCAACCCAACGAAAGGTTAATAAATGAAGTTTTCGATCATATCTGACAGGTGAAGCTGAAGCTTTTCTCTACGGTATTAAAATTAGTGAAAAAAAAAAAGGTCGCAAATATCAAAGCAAATTGCGCTAAAATTTCGTGGATTGTTTTCGATGGTGCACAGTAAAATAAAAATAAGTTTCTGCATGAACGCATCTATTGTTTATGTCAGTTGCATTGTGGCTGTGGTGCAGTGAAGTGACGGTGTGTGAAGTGAGCGAAGTGATCAGTGTGTTGTGCAGAGACTCTTTGTTGCAGTATAGTCACAACGACCAGCAAATGTTCATCAAAGTAAGCACGTAAGTACGGCTTCAAAATTGGGGGTTAATTCTATAGGGTAAAATAGAGCACTCTGAGAGCGCATACCTCCGCCAAGGAGCCAACAGCGGCAAAATTTCAAATTGGCTCTGAAACCATAATTTTCTTTGTATAAACTCCAAAATCTAATAATTTATGCCCTTTGATAGGAATAACAGTTTGTGCAATTTTCTTGAAGATCCGTTCTTAACGTTTTGAGTTATACTGTTAACAAATGATGTGACAAACATGAGTCAAACATACAAACGAACAAACTGATCACCAAAATTTAATCATTTATGTCTTCTAACCTTACAAACAACCCCTACAAAATTCATAAAGATCTATTCATTATTGTTTGAATTATTGTGCTTACAAGCATAAAATTAAAAATAGTGACAAACGAACGAACGGATCATTACCAAAATTAGGTCCTTTGCTGTTTGTTATATACATAACAACTCATGTTAATTTCATGAAGATCAATCTATAACTTTTTGAGTTATGGCATCGATAAAAATGAGGCAAACAAACAAACAAACAAACAAACAAATGGACATATCTTCACGTAAAGTTAGTCATCTGTTCCTCCTAACGTACCTGACAATCCCTATTACTTTCGTCCAAATCGTTTCAAAGCTTTTTGAATTATCTTGGTGACAGACAGTGAGATAGACAGACAAACACGACGAAAACATAACCTCCTTGGCGGAGGTGATCATATGTCATAACAAGTACATAAAAATAGCATACTAATAGTATACGGTTGCATATTTAGATATGGTCATTGCTGGCACTCAATTTAAAATGCTTGCACGTGGTTTTTTGGAAAATTTAATGCCGTTCAAAAGCGAATTTAGGTTTTCCACAAATAGTTTTAGCAGGAATCCATGGGCATGTGACGTCAAAACTTGATTTACCTAGTTGGTTGAGTTCAATTTCGAAGGGAGGTGAAACGTTCCGCATTTAGCGCACTTATTTCATTATTTACGGAACGAACTGTTGTTCTGCAGCGATCCGGACGTTTCCTCAGCAGCTACAGCTCTGCAACGGGCTCCTCCAATAGTCTTTTCCCCCCTCTGTATTCAGTACAAACTGTTCGCACGATCTGTAGTTTCCGTGCAAAGACAACTGTGCTTCTTCGAAATATTTACTAAACTGTTAGCTGATATAATTTGTTTCCATGTCTCGAATAAAAAAGTTAAAACAAGCAGCGTCTTCCTCAATAATATTATTAAGTATCCATACTACAGTGGACCCGTGCGTGAAGAATTCACTCAATAACCTATACGTTTGCGTAATGCCTCTAGGCCGGTGCGGAATCTCCTCCTCTCTTATTTGCTTCTTAATTTTCTTCTTTTCTTCAATGATCCTTTATCGTGCTGGCATCCTTAGGTCTTCTATATAGACAGGCAGAAGTAACATCTTGAGTAAAATACTCCAACAAACTT
>LQNS02277100.1:1591413-1602375 GCA_001587735.2 Parhyale hawaiensis
GTTGTCTTGCTGGAATGTCCACCTGCGCCGTCCGTAGAATTTTTTGGCACTTGGAAGCTTCTTCTTCTCTAATATCTCCCTATACATGAAACTATTCATCTTGCCATCAATAATATGAAGATCCCAACACCATGGGCAGCAAAGCAACCCCACACCAAGATTGCCCCTCCATGCTTCACGGTGGGGATGGTGTTCTTGGTGTCATTGGCAGTACCACGTTTCCTCCATACATGCCGAGCTTCGTTTCGGCCACAAAGTTCTATTTTAGTTTCGTCAGACTATATAACCCCTTCACAAAACTCATTTCCTTTGTCGAGGTGGTCATTGGCAAATGTTAAGCGGCTCTTGACATGTTTTGCTGCAAGAAGAGTTTTGCGAGGAGGGTAATAATGAATGCCAGTACGGTTCAATTCCCTAACGATAGTTTTCTAGTTGACATATAGTCCCTGAACATGTGTCAGAAAACATATAATTTATCAGAAGTGTAGAATGGTGCAATGCTGTGTAGTTTGCGTCATTCTTTTGTGACCGATTGAACTTGGAGAAGAGCATTTCATATTCGTGATACTGTGCATCGACATATGATAAATACAGTAATTAGATGTATTCTTCACATGGATAGCCTTTGAAGTTTCGCCAAATCAGTTTGGCTACTCTTTTTTCATAGATAGAACTGGATTACATTCTACGCTAATTTTCTAGCATCTTATGACTAATGCAACGAACTTGTGATGTGACTATACTTCTTTATCGTTCATACAAGGTAAAGAAACAAACAGAGGCGGCTCGTGCCCTGTTATAGGTGGGGTCCGCCGTATTTTTTTTTTTCAAGACAATAGGTGGGAAAACTATTTTCTATGCTGAATTCAAGTCTTGAATGAGATAAGACTTGAATTCAGCTTAGAAATTAGCTTTTCCAATGATTTTTATTTATTTTATTTATTTATTTATTTTCCATCTAATGGCTTCCAAAAATATACGGCGGGCCCTACCTAAAACAGGGCACGAGCCGCCACTGCTTGCTTCTCAAAATAAAATTGCGTTATACAATCGAGAGTATATTTGTTTTGACTGATTTATACCTTGATGATAAGCTTAATTTGATGATAATGAATCGGTTTGTAGAAATGGAACGCTGATAACGATATATGAAGCTATTTTGTAGTGTTTTTTTTTATTCCGTCGCTGCATAATTGGTCACGTTGTGCGTATAGTTTTTCCAACAATTGGTCCTGTCATCCCGAATTGACTGTACTTGCCAAAACAAGTTGCACAATGCGTGTACACGTCTTCCATTGATCGTATATAGCTATATAAGGCAATTCAGGGGTCTCTCATAGTGTGTTTGTTTTGATATTTTCTAAAATTTAGAGGTAGTCTGCATCTTTATTTTAGATTAAATTCATTGTCTGAACGTGTAGAGCCTGCAAGGTTACCTTCTCATCTCCCTTTTATTTTACTTCCATGGACATAATTATATACGGTACTGCATGTAGACGTTGGTAACAGTGCTGGGAGTTATATTCCGTAATTGAGACTCTTTCGCGATGAAAATTTTCTAGAGTTGCTGTAGCTCGGGCAAGAATTTTGTTTTTCAAGTCAATCTCTTCGAGTCCGGAATCGAAAATGAAAATTTGAAAAAAATATCGAGGTTTGTTATCGCGAGTGAATAATTAATTCAAATTTGATAAGAATTCGTCGAACTCGGTATGGTAGTTCCCGGCCACTGAATTGTAATCTGCGTTTAGTGATATTTCCATAAAATTTGAAATAGCTGCAAACTTGATGCTGAAATCTCAAAATGTAATTATTTGTCTCTCATTTTTCATTCCAAATACGAAACTGTTGACTTGAAAAACGAAATTCGTTCCCGCGCTACAGGAATACCAAATTTCCGAAAGCGGAACAGTTTCGATTGCGGTACAGTTTCGATCGCGAACAAATACACCCAGCACTGTTCGGTATATTTTCGAATGAAATTACTGAAGTTTTAATAGCTGATCTGCCCAGTTGCCTAGAATACTTTAAAACTGTTAAAACTGCATGTTCTGTATAGTACTTTTCTCCTAGAAGTGTTTAAGTCCATCAGTATTTTCCAATTCCTGTGTAAATTACTCTGCTGGGTAAAGGACTATTTTTGAGGTAGTGAATGATCTGATATGTGTGAGAAGCGGTACCTATAGCCTGACCATAACTATGTGACCTGTGCAATGTAACTGTGGATGAATAGTAAAACATCTGATATTGCTTGCAATATGTTTACTGGGCTGATTAATAATGACGAAATTGCAAGTTTGAGTTGGGAAACACTGTCCTATTTAGTGATTTTTTACTTGAGTCTAGGAAAAATCTCAGCAGAAAAAAATCAATAGAACAAAAGAAATAAATAAAAAAATAAAATAAAATCAGCCAGCAGAAAAACTTTACCCATCTCGGACTCAACTTAGTAATAAGGAAGTACCTTATAGTAGAATAAGCTAAAGTATTGTATAATACTAAATCTGCTCTTGCTTATCCTAATCTAACCTGTTTCCCATCTAGCCTAGCAAGAGCAAACCTATTATGGTCGTGGCTTAATCCCTCCTAACCTATTCTTTCCCAATCTAACCAAACCTAACTTATTCTAACTAAATTTTTGTGATGATCTGTTTGTTTGTTTTTTCGTATGTTTGTTGCTGTGTTTGATTTTATGTTTGTTAGCGCAATAAGTCAAAAGTTCTTGAGTGAATCTTTATGAAACTTGCAGGAATTGTTAGTAATGTTAAAAGACATAAATGATTAAATTTTAGTGCAGATCAGCTGATTCGTTTCTATGTCTAAGTTGTGTTTGTCATTTTTTTTTACGTAAACTTAAAAATTTTTGAAGCTATCTATATGAAATTTACAGGAGTTGTTAGTAATGGTAAAAGATAAATGATTACATTTTGGTTCTGATCGGTTGGTTCGTTTGTATGTTTGACTTATGTTTGTCGTAATGTTTGTTAGCAGGCATAACTCTAACAGTTATGAAAGGATCTTTAATAAATTGCAGAAACTGTTAATACTATTAAAAGGAACAAATGATTCGATTTTGGAGTTAATACAAAAGAAATCATTGTTTCAGAGCCAATTTGAATTATTCGTTACCGTTGCCTTATTTGGCGGAGGTATGCGCTCTCAGAGTGCTCTAGATTTCACTGCGTTTTGCTAAATCACCAGACGCTTTTCGCGCTTATGTGTCGTACTGTGGACGAGGCTTTAGGCTACCACAACAGTTTATAATCTGCTCTACGTCTCCTTCGCAGGATTCCTGAACTTTGTTGCAAGTGTTCATAGAGGCCAGTGTTCGCTTCAGGTAGCACCTCGTGCTCAGCAGGGAATTTAAAGGTTTCATGAACTGATTTGTAACTTATTCGACTAGGATGCAAAAGTCGATCTAAGTCTGATCCACTTGTCTTAACTTGTCCGGAAATGTAGACAGGAGCTCTTGCTTCGTCACTTTGAATGGTGTTGCAAGTGCTAGAAAGAGCCCGATTATGATGGGTTGACTTAAATCTCCATTTTACGGATTAAGACTAAATTCATGGGAATCTTAGAGGCAACTGCTTTGTAGAGTCAACGCCTGGAACTCGTATCAACCAGTCGCAGCCAGTGGAATGTCTAAAGATTCGAAAATGTAAAACCTCAAAAACTTAGAGCTCATTCGATTTGGTACTGACCTTTGAGCCATCTAGGCTTGACTTGTCCGGTACTTCAGACAGAAGCTTTATTTTCGACTCATTGAATTGCGTTTCAATTGTTACAAGCAACACGATTACGGTGAGCCTGCTGAAATCTCCATTTTACGGAGCAAGATTGAGTTTTTGAAGTTTCGAGGATAATCGAATAAAGATCTATGCCGGAAACTCAACTCAGCAGGCCGAAGCCAGCGCACTTGCTTGAAAGTTCGACCAAGTCAAGCCCCGAAGGTTGAACAAACATAATTGCCAATCTAAACGCGCCTGTAATTGAGAATAGTGACTGGCTAACTTCAGTTTTCTTCTCACTTCTACTGAAACGAGTCAGTTGAGACACGCAGACATTGTTCTCATCAAATGGATTCAACTCTAACATTTCGTGAGGGCAGTCAATGTGTTTCTAATCACTGTAATTAAGCCTGGAGTCTGTGCTGCCGGCGTAAGAAATTCCGTAAAATATAATCTCGAGAGCTACAATCATGAACTTCTTAGAAATAGGCACTTGAACCAACAGCTTGGGCGTAGATGACTTTGCGCCACAAACGGTAGTTGTAAAAAAAAGGCGGAGGGGTGAACTTTAGGAATCTTTTGAAATAAACAAAGACAACAATGATAAGCAAGAAAGAAACCAACCATTGAGTAAATGTGACCAATTCAAAAATAAACTACTTTTCTAACAGCGATTAAAAAGCAACTAACACGTTTGAAACGTACTAATTTTATAACCAACAGTGAAAAATTTTAAGCTACGTTTCAGGGAAAAATGAAGAACGTACTAAAAGACTGTTTATATATTCGGACCTATTTTAAACAACGCAAATGATAGTTAATATGGAGGACGTGCTCCTATAAGCGTTTTTATATGAAGAGTGCGAAACAAATCAACATAGTACAAAATATGTGAAGTACGGGCTAGGCTCGTGAATTCGTACCTAAGACATTTGGCTTGCTGAGGCAGCATTCGGTGTCCGACCTCTATTGAGCGGGAACTAAAACATAGTTGTGATCGACTGCAGCTGTGCAGTTCTCTGGTGGTAGTGGGAATATACGAACCAGTGCGTGTGGACTTCCAGTTGGGACGTACAGTCAAGTTTACTTATACATAGCTATGTATCGATCAAAATTCCTGGGCTCGGCGATCCACGCCAATAGGTTCCCAATCGTAAATTTTTGGGTATTTATCGGCTGCCTATGGGAAAATAGTGAAAGGCATACGATAACATCGGATAAATGCCTATAAATGTCCGATTGGGTCTCGGTTGCATTATGGAGATTTTGATCATGCCGTGGATCTACAATGAAAAACTTCGACAGTTACTGTTCTTAGGAAATAGTTTAAGGAAAGCAATCAACTGCGCCAGATTCTCCAGAGAAGGTAACCAGCTTGATATTCACCGCTATTCCGCTGTTGCTGGCGGGTTCTCAGCTCCCGCACGCACTCCATGTCTCTGTGGCACCGGTCGTCCTCCCATCGTCTGCACGGTCCTCTGCAGCGTCTGTAGCGGGCAGCGATGCAGCTGTGGTCTCCCCGACAGTCTCCGGAGCTGTCCCGCACTTTACAGAGCCCGCTGCAGGGGCTCCGTATGTTCTAATCTCCGACATGCAAGAAAACTGGGAACTTTGGTGTGATGGGCGGTGGCGATGTTGATTGTATGGTGGAATAGAAGAGGTTTCTACTGTTGCTGGTCGAATTTTCTTCTTTATGCCCTGAAAAACAATTGCAATTCATTTTTCAGCTCAATACTAGATAGGTCAGTTTCGATGAGCTGAACAGTTTTGTGTAAATTTCTCTCTAATATAAAAAATCGAAATAATGTACACTAAATAGGAAATAACAACACGTAACATGCAGACGCTGATCTTAGATTGCAAAACAAAACCTATGAGTGTCTCTACATAATACGATATGCCTATTTATCTATAACATTATGTATCTCGATATACTGTATATCTGTATGCAATATATAGTATAAGGACGCAAAAATGAGGTGGTCGGAATATTACTGCAATGGCGTTTGATTTCATGAAGGAATTTTTTCTATATGGGTTACTTCAATCACTCGTTTCGAGATATATATATATACATATATTTATTTACCTATATATATATCAATGCAAATTTCATTGAAACGAAGATGGCTCTGGATTTTGATTAGCCTCAGTGCTTCTTTTTCTACTTTGCGATACTTAGCGCTTGCTTCCAAAGTGCATACATGTAGGATAATGAAAAAAATCCATTTAGCTAAAAGTGCGGTAGGGGTTATGTTCGGAATGAGTAGCGTTTCGAATCTCTCGAGTGCATAGTCATGCTGGTACTGCCGTACTGGAATTAACCGAAGAGTATGTCGGACATGTTGAGCGCGTCAAGAGTTGCCAACTAGTCATTATGTAAGTTAGAAGACAAAGAATCGGCAGGTTCTAAAATTGCTTAGTTTGTACAATTCCTATAGCGAATATGGTAACATTTTAACTCGTAGCAATACAGGTCGATAACAAATGAGCTGAGATAGTTTATATAATTGCAGTGGTTCTAAAATCATTACTNTTAATGGACGGAATGTCTTACGAAAACCTAAAATATATTTAAAATTCAATATCGTCCCTCGTCTTGCCCGTTGAGCGTTGGTTTGAACTCCTTGATACAGAGAGCCTCCAGGATAAGCAACTCCTACTTTGATTTGCCACAACAACCTCAAAATTAGGTGCACAGTTTCTATCAAATAGGAAACTGAAAAGCCTCTTTATCAAGAACAACTTGCCCCGATCCACAACAGAACACAATGTCGTGTACCAATACACATGCAACCAGGGAGAATGTAATTCCCGCATTACGTATATAGGCAACACTGAACAAACCATCACTGAACGATTTAGACTGCACCGTTCGGTTCTCTCCCATCTCAAAGAAGTTTACCAATTGACAAGAGTACCCGCAAAATCACTCATGGAATCCGTGAAGGTACTGTGCTGTGGGAACTTCAGCACAGATGAAGATTCCAGAGAAATTCACTCAAGAATTAAGTCTCAACCAAAGAATCAACTTCCTGAACACAACGATCGGTAGCAGCAGCAACCGCTTCATTCCCTCACTGTACCAGAAACCGACCAACACCGAAATATATCTGAATGCAGCTAGCGAGTGCCCGCAGCGTTATCAAGATTGCACCATCAAGGCACTTATTCACCGTAGCTACAAGATCTCTTCCAACTGGAATCTCTTTCATGAAGCAGTTGGAAAAATTAGGCAAGCACTAATCAGCAACGGGTATTTCAACGAGCATTTCGACAAGATCTTGAAAAACTATCTGGACGATGCAGTGAAAAATAGTGAAACTTCCGGTACAAGCCCTCCGACCACACATACCGTATTTTACCAAAACAAAATGTCAGAGTCATACAGAACGGATGAGCGAGTTCTGAAACAAATCATCAAGAACAACACCAGATGTATCAACAGCAATGACAGTTTAAAGATATTAATTTACTATAAGAGCCCAAGCATACGCACTGTATTACGCAGCCTCGTAATGCGCAACAATCCTAACGCAGCCAAACTGGACCTTAAGCAAACAAATGTCGTGTACGAATATGTCTGCTCTAATGGAGACTGCAAGGCTGCAAGCTCCCCAAAACTTCGTACATCGGCATGGCCACCACAACACTATCAAGGAGACTCACAATGCATTTGCAAGCTGGAGGAATTCGAGCACACAGCCAGCAGTACCACGATACTAACTTAACCAGAGAAATGCTTGTCACAAAAACCAAAATACTGCATCGAACCACAGACAACCAGTGCCTGCTGATCATGGAGTCCCTTCTCATCAGAAAATGACAGCCAACCATCAGTGGACAAACAACAAGAACGAGCAGATTACTTAAACTGTACGGAGAACAGCTGAACGCCTGAATCTGCTTCACACAAGCCACTAGACCGGCCGCTCGCAGAGCCCACCGACCAATCAGCAACGAGCTACAAGATGCATACGTGCTTCCGAACTTTACAAATATAGGTCATCGTGCTGTATAATTTCAGACTTTAACTGACATAACTCAGCGCACATTGCATGATACACCCTCCTGCCTGAAGATGACCACTGGTTTTGGTCGAAACGCGTCGCAGCAACGATGAATCAGCTAGCACCATGGAAGAACCTACGCAAGAGTACCACTACGAAGACTACAACACTGGCCAACTTTTCCATCAGACTGCCAACGAAGAAATTATTTTTAAACTTCGACAGTTAAAGAAAATAAATAAAAGTATTGTTAATATCCTCTATGGCATTATCTTTAACCAATAATGCATAAAAGAGAGGCTGCTTCCAAATTTCTCGAATATATATATATATTAATGCAAAGTTTACGTTATTATTGCTTTAGGAACACAGGATATGCACATATTAAGTTATAAATAGTAAGGGCAATGCTTCTAAAAAAATCACCTGATAGTTTCACCATTCATCATTTGATGCTGTTGATTCCGATGACGCTGCAGACAGGCCTCATCTGTGGCGCATTCCGTGCCTGTCCATCGCATGCAGTCTCCATGGCAACGGCTCCGTATCGACAAGCACACTTGGCTTACTACACAGTTCAATGCTTCGTCTAAATGCATGCAGTCGCCACTGTCGGTGCAGTTGTGGAGAAGGTCGAAATAGGATGAATTAGTTAAAGGAGACGTGGTGGAGGGAATGGCAGGCATTGTTGTGGAGGGTACGGGAGGCATTCCTGTGGAGGGTGTGGAAGACACTGTTGGGGAGGGTATCGGCGTAACTGCATCTTGCCCTGCAGTAGACGAAGGATCGCTGCTGAACGTTCTCCGGTCAGCTCCTTGGAAGTTTTCTGAAACAGTCACTAAATTAGCGTTTACTTCTCCCCCAGGACACTATTATTTCACTAAGATAAAAAACGAATACGGATCTTACCGCAAAACCAATGAGCATGTGCTCATTTTGATAAGTGCCTCCCAATTAGCTACAGAAATAGTGCATAGGTTGAAATGTTCAACAAGATATTAGTCTTCACTAGGCCTCACAATGATGGTCAATTACTTGAAACCTTCTGGACTCCGGTATGTGTTTTCTTCTGTTAGACTGAATGGAAAAGCACGAAGGCATCGCTGAACTACCTGTGGATTTTACAGTTCAGTCTCCTATATAGGGCTCAATATTGCTGCCTGCTCTTTCTAACCACGTCTGAAGGTTCGGCAATAGTAACATATATAACATAGTCTATACCGCATCATTTCTGTTAAGTCGCTTGCAATATCAACACAGAGTACAAAATATTGACTGGCATTAGTGTCACATGCTTAGCCAAATTTGAGATTTCGTGGTCCGTCTAAGATTTTTTCCATTCAATTACTATGAAACTTTTTAGGGATTCATGCAGGAATTTCTAGATTCAAAATGACAAGTACATACATATTTCCCAGCATTGCTCAACTTTTGTCTGCTGTCGTTCGAATAGTGTCGGGATATATGCTAATTGAGAGAATTGTTATTGTTCATGAAAATAAGAGGGGTGAACAAGTGGTAAAGAGCTTGAAGCCTGACACTTCTGCGCTGAAAAAATAAGTGTTTCATACGCCGAACGAGTTTGTACTCTATGTAGACGGCATGTACGTTTTTGCCGAACGAAACGAAAGAAAATTTCGTTCGGTATGACATATTCAGGATATTCTCCATTCTCGAAATTAGTAGCGAGAATGTGGCCCTGTACAAACTGTAATAGCAAACTTGAACTGTGCAAAAACTTCAGCATTGAGATCACATTAATGGCGTTCTTCTGGGTCTACGATTTCGTGATGACACACGTAACATTTTCGTGTAATGGATTAAGGTGTTTGATTCTTACCGTTTGTCGTTGGCGGCCGGCGGTTCCTTAGCTCTTGCACGCACTCCATATCTCTGTGGCACCGGTCGTGCACCCATCGCCTGCACGGTCCTCTGCAGCGTCTGTAGCGAACGAGGCAGTTGTGGTCTTCCCGACAGTCTCCGGAGCTGTCCCGCACTGAGCACGGCCCGCTGCAAGGGCCCCGAATATTGGAATCTCCGGCGATCGCATGTGAAGGAGGACTGGTGGCGGACGGTTGCGGTGTTGTGTGGTGGCAGAGATCGTTGCTCCACCCGGCCAAATTTCCATCAAAAGTCCCTGAACAGAGAATTGACATAAGTAAATTAAAATATAATACAGGCACTGTTGTACCTAGACTGGAGGATCTAATGAAACTACGGTATTTAGACTTTTTGTAGCTAAGCTGTAAACCTAAACTATTGTACTTTAACGGAGGTACCTAACCTGGACGAGTTTAGTTTTGCCATCTAAACTGCGGTATTTAAACTAAAAAAATGCACTTAAACTGTGGCACCTATCTTGTAGTATCTTACTTATGATATTTGAACAGTGGCACCTATCTTGTAGCATCTTATTTATGATATTTGAACAGTGGCACCTATCTTGTAGCATCTTATTTATGATATTTGAACAGTGGCACCTAATCTTTGGCATATACATTGTGGTTGATATTGAAATGAGGCCTCCAAACTGCTGTATTCATAAGCTAGTGGTATTAGAACTGCATCTTTTGCGATCTTCTTGAAGCACGTGAATAATGCAAATTCCCTGTACTTTTCCTTGAATTTATACTAGTATTATTTCCATTAACCCGAAGACCTTCAACAGAATCAGCAATGGCTACCAGATACTTGGAATCAAGGGCACTTTCTGCATGAATAATACAGTATAGCTATTTCTTTCAGTGATAAGGTAAAATAAAATCAATTATCGTTGGTTGGTATATTCAATAAAAGTTAAGGCTTATCTTCTGTTAAGAAGCACCCAGGTAGAAGTCATACATATATTTCACATTTATAAGTAAGTTTATTTATATAAGTCCTTTAGCAAAAAACTATTGTACCTCATATTATTGAAACAAAATGCATACGAGCATTATAAAATTTACCTGCCACCATATAACATCAGAAATTGCACCTCACATCATATGAGCTATTTGTATTCATAAATAATAAAGCGTAAATTATACTGCACTGTAGAAAATTGTAAATATATGCTGGACGTAACTTGAAGTTCTATGGATTTACTTGGAGCACATTGCGAGTAAGGTCTGGCCAGCCACTTCCTTAATGCTCCTGGCCTTATTCAAGGTGCATTTGTCGAATATTCTATGTAACATGGCTTAGTGGCGTTCCAGCTGACACAAAGGGTGTAAATTAAGCAATTT
>LQNS02277100.1:1613606-1625973 GCA_001587735.2 Parhyale hawaiensis
ATTTACTTTGACACAGTTTCTTTACTTTTAGATAGGGAATAAATTCGATGGTCCTCTGGGGGGGTATGGCCTATGGCCTATCCTATGGGGCATGGATTAGCTCTTTAATTCGATTGTATCTGTGATACGGAAGTTGAACTGAGCTGGGCCTCAAGAACAGGCATGATCAATTCGGCGGTTCTATGGGAAATACAACTGAAATACTTTACATATAACAATCTGACTTTGCTTACAACCTGGGTGTTGAATATTCGTTAGAGAAGCAAAGAATCTGTTGATAATGAACCGAACGGGCCGCTCCTTGATGGACAGAAGAGGAGGGCCGAATAGCGGGTGGTCTATGCCCAGCTAAATAGCACCTGCTTTTATTGCCAAAGCGAAGACGATCGCGATGGCGACCCAACGGGTCACGGGTCGTCTAGTATTATGTATATATTTTTGTTCAAGAAGCAAACGGAAGACAGTTATCTTTGATCTTTCTTCGAGCAAAGCTCAGAACTTCTTGTAAGCTAGATTTCTCCCTCTCTAATACTGAAAAGATTAACGTGCAAACACATGGACGGACGTACAGACGGAGCCTCAAGCAGAATAATAATATAAACAAGACGCACAAGTTGAACATAAGCTCGTACGTTGACAGTGAGATTTTATTGATGAGATCCCGAGGACAGCGAGGAATAACTGAACATGTTTTGTTCAGTTTTAACAGGTTTTGCTACTAATGTTTATGAAGGATACGCTGCAACAGCCTACTCAAATTGTCGAAAAAGATAACTGATAACTACTCTCTGTTTTATTTCATTAAGCAGCACAATCGTCCCCACCTTATAGGTGACATGTGAAAAAATTTTCCATTATCAAGCAGCAAAACATTATCGAATTCAATGAAACTAGTATAACCCGTGGAATTTCTACGGTTAGTTAATGTTCACCCCATCAATAGCGCTAGTCCCTTAATCATTAAGAAATGCGTCCATTTTCAAATCTGTTGCACAGTAGAGTATCTGCGTACCTACCTTGTGGATCTTCGGAAGAAGTCCATGTGACGTTCTTCACGTAACCCCACGTGTGTTTGGAGTAACTCTGCTGGGTGTCTGCTGTGATACCGCGGTTAACGAGTAAAGAGGGAGCCAGCAGCGAATTATCCCCACAGTGCACGTAACCCCTGACCACTGGCCTATCTGGTTAGCTTCTTAAATGGGATTCCAGCAAATTTTTAAACTCTACAATTCTGATATTAGTGGCGTTTCGAATATACTGAGGTATTTTGTTAAACAATCTTGCTCCCCGTACAGCGAAGCTATTATAATATTTTGTGGCCACAGCTATACCAACATCTCTGCTTGGGATGCATATAACACAAGTCCTTACCGTTCTCTCTGAGTGTCTGGCGGCAATTCGCTCATTCACATTCCAAGTGATACGTTCCAATATTTTCTATACATATATGATTGCAAGTCGCTAGAATCTTCGTTGTATTAAATACAATTTGAGAGAGCTAAGTCGTTTGTGGTAATTGTACTCTTGCATGCTCAGAATTCTGGCTGTGAACTATCGTTGGATAGCTTCAAGTTGTTCTAGCTTTTTTCCTGTACTCGCCATCTAAAGTGGAGAACAGTATTCTATTCTCGGAAGAATTCATTGTTTCCTTAATGTGAGCATTACATCTTCTATCGTGTTACGAGAAAGTTCGTAAAACCCATCCACTTCATCGTTTTCCCACAGCGATAACTCTAGCCTCTGACCTTCCCGTGAGCTTGGTAAACCATGAGATGAAGTTTAACTCGTGTTCAAGAACCCTGCGAAAATCATGGTCCTCGGCATCGAAGTCAGCGACATCAAGAAATGTTCGATGATCTTTATAACTGAGAGTGAGAAGGTCAACGCTGTGGTGTACCAGATATTGCCGAAAAAGCATTTCTTGCCCTAGCTAGGGAAGAATTACCCCCCGGGTGGTTTTATCTTCCAGCAAGACAGCGCCTCCTGCCCCACGGCCAAGTCAACGCAGACATTCTTGACCTCGGAGGGGATCGAGTTCTGGCCTTCTTCTATGTGGCTTCTCTCCTCGCGCGACCTGAAGCCCCTGGAAAAAGTTATCTGTCCGCAAGTTATCAGCGAGGACAATGCTGAAAGGATAGCTTTAAAAAGGCTATCAAGAAGAGCTGAAGGCATATTGACGACACCTTCATCAAGCGCGCAATCGGCCGCTTGAGCGACCGGCTCGAGAGGGTTCTAGAGAGTCAGGGGGCCTATTTGTCTTAGTTTTGCGAAATTTATTTTTGGGTTATCATTCTGTGAAAATGTCAGTTGAATATATTAAAATGTATGTTTTTTTTTAAACTTTTTGACTAAAAAAGTGAGAACTTATGGGCAACCGTTAATATAAATTATATGTGTGTATTGCATTGCGAGAAATATTCACTTTGCGGGATTTTGCATGTTAGCCCGCGGGGCTGCTCCCGAAAGTGTCACTCGGACTTCACTCGGGAAAGGTTGCCGACTCCTGCTCTATGATCTTGACAGTTTATTGCGCTTGTGTAGAGCACCGTAGCTACATAACCTCACTGAATCACTTGAGTCTGAAGACTGAACGTTTCTCCCTATCCTTCCCTTTACGCTGAAGTGTATGTAGTAGCTTCGACTGGCCTAATATTATTATATCTAAGAACGATTTAAACTCCGTGCCGCAGCAGCTATACCGTTACAGCGAGTACACTTGCCTCAATTTAGACTCTATCTTCGAATTTCTATTCAGTTTAGACTATCTTTGAATTTCTATTGAGTTTCAGTTTGCAACTGTATATATTTGGAATCGGTGTGTCTTAATAGATTCACCCGTTATCACGCTCACAAAAACATCTATTCCGTGTTCCGACTCGTACGTAGCAGGCTTAATGTTGCCCGTGTAGGCCATCCCAAGCCACCTTACACAACATATCTAGACACACTATCACCAGTGGACCTCGCACATGTTTTACGAGCAAAATTTTCGCCCTTATATCATGGTAGAGATATAAAGACAGCATAAAAACAAATATAACAATATAACTCTTCTGAGTTGCTTTTCTCATAGCTTTTTATTTATATTTATACGTCTTCGCTAACCTTTGTCCATCGTATTCTGAAGATTACATTATTTATGCTTTCACATTTTTAGCATTTCCACTTTTCATCGGTGTATTTGATGATTTTAATTCTATTGCCGGACCCATGGCTGCTCTACACTTTATTTGCAATAGCTTTCACACAAAATACGATACTCAAACCATTTTTTCATTATTTTATTCATGTCACCGAAGTCACTTCTGCTGTCAGTTTGCGTGATTTTATTTTTTCAATTTCACTTCAAAACTGCTTTAGCATAAAGCAGTTCAGAACAGCTAGTTCATTGTATCCTGGCTACGAATTTTCCCACATTTTGATCGTTATTCGACCCCAGTAAAGTAAATATTACAAGATGCAAAAATCGGCACGGTATGTATGATACGTGTAAAATGAACTTATTTCTTTTCATCGAAGTGCCCTCACTGGTATACTCTGGCGAGCCCTTTCCCTGCCACCATATATTTGGGCCTCTCAAGCCCAAGGGCGCCTAGTGCCTTCTCCGCAAAATATGTTGCAGCTTGCCGCAGTTCCTGCTGACGAGGTTGGCTATGTAAAGTTAGGTAGGCTTTCAACTTCTTCTGTTTCGGGAGCTGGGCTGCCGATCGCGGGGGCCGACCTATTCTCACTAGACTTCTACCTTCCTGTATGTATTTTCGTTTCCTTCTCCTGTGTGGCGTAGCTGAGCGAAAGCGTTCAGCCGTGCAAGGGGGTTGGCGATTCACAACTTGCGCCTTTTTCCTGTCAGTAGCGCACTGACCACTCTGAGACTTCCGAGCAGAAAAGTCGAGACAAAAATCATTGATAATTTAAAAAGCGTCCTAGTGGCGCACGATCCTGTGTTAAATTACAGGAATAGTTTGGCGCGATATAGACATTGTGTCCCTGATGCGCTAATAAAATTTTGTACTCCTACTACTTGCATCAAAACTAACTGAAAATATTATCAAGAGTGAGCGCAAAAACACAGCTTTGGTTGAACTTCCTTCCAGCGAGAATCAAAGCTTCTTTTAAGTTGAAGCTACCGCTAATGCTGAAAATCGTAACGTACAGACACATGGACGGATGTGGTCTCAAGCAGAATTATCATATAGATTTTCCGCGGTATATCCTACATGCCCAAGAATTAGCCTTTAGAAAATCCAAGTCTTTACTTGAAGCGAAAACTGCTCGGTCAAAAAAAAAAAAAAAAAAAAAAAATACAGCGATCTAATAAAAGTAATAGTTGTGTCTACGGCCATGTGAAAATATGTCAAGAACTGCAAGCAAGCAGCTAAGAGAAAAAAAACTGTAATTTTTATTGTTTAAATTTCAAAAGGTGTTTCAAGCAAGAAGTCCATTTAGATTAAGGGATAACTCCAATGGCCTATTTTTCACATATTTCAATTAGATGCAGTCACGAAATAAATGCAAGAAGCAGTTTATTATATTAAAATGACATTTATTGTGAGCCGCTCTAATCAGTAATCTCACTGCAGAAACTTTTCATTGCGATCGTACCAAATTCTTCATTTAAACTTGCCAGAAATGGCTAAAATCGTTACCGTTTAAAAACTGTCGTAGTTCCGGTATAGGTAATGCGGTAATTTTCAGCCGATTACGGTAACGGTAAAGCGGTAACGATTTCGGGTGAAGCGGTATTACTGCTTCACCGCTTTATTAGTCCGGTAACCCAGCTATGCAAACCAGCTTTCTGATCATGTAATTGAACGAGATGAAAATTTCAGCTCACGGTTGCGTCAGGCCGGATGAATAAACCGTTGTTATATATTGCTTATTTATCTGTTTACAGCTACTTATGAATATTATAGTACCGTGAGCACATAGCTTTAGCAGACGCCAATTATAATCTAATTAATGTAGGTCTGTGAGAATTTCGAAGGCATGATCACGGTAGACAAAATTCGGATATAACTCAAACTTCAAGAAATAACATTATTAGGATAATGAAACATGAAACGTATCAACTAATTTGTAGTAGATTGTAATATAACAAGGCTCTAAATTGGTATGTATAATAATAGGCACCCTGTAACAAGCTCAGTTATCTCATAGGTAAAATACGTCAACAGAGTAACAAGTAGAATATGCTAGGGCTACAAAGTTTCTTACTTAATGAATACAACAGAAAAATAGAGTAGACTTGAAAAATATCGTACTTCCTCAATCATTTTTTCCGTCTCTTAAAGCATCGAACTAATGTGAGGACCCATGTCTGAGAATGTGGTGGCTTAATGATGGTCTCTTTTCTTCAGGAGACCGGAATCTGGTCCAATTCGGTCAGACGGTAGAAAAAGAATTCCTCCTTTGCCGTCTATACCAATGTAACTTGTCCACTTTAAGAAGAATCTGTTTAAGTTTACTTGTGTCCAGCAAATTTTCATTGCTAAGCGCACACATTAAATTCACCAGGAGGCACACAGTAGCCGATTGCCATGGTTCAAGCTTGTTTACCTATAGCACACAAAAAGAAGAAAGAGTCATGTACAGGATGATCATGTTGAGGAATCTCAGTTGCCTGATAGTGTAAACACAGGAGATACATAATATATAAGTGAGGAGCGTATTGAACAAAATTGATTTTATAAAGAGTGGAAGATTAACAATTTTACTACCATTGTTGCATGAGTAACAGAAAAATAAAGGCAACAAACAAACGAGGAAAAAAGCAGTTAAATCGGTGAATGAATATAGTGATTAAAAACAAATTTCGGTGAACAAACTCAAGTCTTCACTACAGAGTTAGGGAACTAAAAAGAACCTAGTAATTTTTTAAACTGAATCTTACCCTTACATAGAGTACAAGGTAGGAACTGATACAAGCTTTAGCTTTACAAAATAGGTACAGTACTTGTACAGTATATAAATTCAACCAAATGCCGCACAACGCCAAATGTGAGAAGAATTACATGCAATTAAGGTGCTTCACGTGAAGCAAATACAAAATCATGTATGAAACAAATTTGGAATAGAAGCGCTTGTGCCATCAGGTAATCTTAAGGCAGGCCAGTCTTTACCTTCTATAATAATTTCAATGATCGTACCAATAACTCTAGTTACTAGATCACTCTGCGAACATATACCTCTGCCAAGCAAGGTAATGTTAACAAAAAATTGAAAGTATTTCAGAAACCAGGATTTCTTCTCTATCATCAAAAGTTGTAGTCATTAGTGCCTCTTGATATTAAAAAAACAGTTCTTGTCACTTTCTTCAAGATTTGTCTGTAACTTTTTAAGTTATATTCTGACCAACCTCAAAACATACAAACACCAACGAAGGCCCCGCTCATTACCAAAATTTGACCATTTGTGTTTTTTACAATTCTAACAATTCTTGCTAATTTCATGAAGATCCGTCTACGAGTTTTGAGTTATGTTTTGATAAATATAAAAACAAACGTAGAGACAAAAAAAAAAAACAGACTGTCATATTATCAAAAAATTCGGTCCGTTGCTCTTCGTAACATCCTCAGCAATTTTTATAAGTTTCCTGAAGCCCGCTCATAATTGTTTCAGTTACCTTATTAACAAAATATAGGTAGACAAACAAACGGGATATATGAATCTCCACCAGAAGGTAATCATCTGTTCTTCCTGATATACCTACCTAACATGCTCTACAAATTTCATAAAAATCCGTCCATAAATTTTTGACCGATCTTGCTGACACACAAACGACAAACAGACAGGTAAAAACAATCCGAGAAGAACATAACCTCCTTGGTGGAAGTAATTGCCTCCCAATTTCTGCTAGTTGAAGTTGCTACGGGCATTTTCGATTCGGTGTCCAAATGAGATCTTCGAGGCCTGACATGTTCGAAACTTCAGGCAGGTGCGCTGGATTCCCCCAACTAAGTTGAGTTTCCGGCACTGAGCTTCAATCGGTTACCGTTGAAATCTCTCTCAATAAAATTGATTTTTTCAGAAGTCTCATTGTATAATCACGTTGCTTTTTCTAACACTTGCAATGCAATTCAAAATGACCAAGCTAATAATTCTATCAGAAGTTTCTGATAAGTCACGTATCGAAGGCTTAATTACGAGGCCCATAAAACATGCTCTATGTGGAGGTTGTACAACAGCAGCAGCAACGTCTTTCAAATTATTCAAATATTTCTGACAGCATCCTCGTGCTTTATCTCTCACTGCACACGACGTCGCTTGTACCGCCAATAGCATCGAGGTCACACACACAGCAGCACCGGTCCTAATATGCCTACTTTGTTCTGTTAGTCTTTAGTAACAGCTAGTAACAGCAGCAGCAGCAAGTAGGTCGTAGACATGAAATGCGTACAGTGTGGAAACAAATACTGGAAAAAGTACATAGATACAGTACAAAGTACACAGTGCTACCGATCATCGTGGATGTACATAGTATGCTCTGTCAGTTCCTCGCGCAACTCTTAATCGGCAAAGTGTGGAGACAAAGGAACAAAATTTTTAGATGGTACCTGTATATTTTCTAGTCATTCGACACCTGCAATGGGTCTAATGTAATCCGACACTAGAAATGGGTCTGTTATATAGATTCTGGCACTTGTAGTGGGTGCGCAAAAATTCGGCACCTACGATGGGTCTGTAAAAGTGTGACACTGGTAATGGTACTGCAAAAATCCTGCACGGTAATTGGTGTGCGAAAATTAAAAACTTTACAGTAACGCTAGCTAGCATCGTCTTACACATGATCGTTGACATCGACGACTTTGTGGTCGCCTGCTACAACGTGTTTCACAATTTTTCTCACATTGGCATTGGTTGTCAACTCTACAGTCGCCGTTGCCGTCGCGGGAATGACATTCTCCTCCAGGGCAATCATTTCCGGCCCCACCAGCAACATAACCACATTCATCACCTGGTTGAGAACACCCCGACCTGCGGTAACGACGGTTTGTGGGCCGGGGTACATCACCGGTGTCTGGCCGTCCCTGGACTTGCAGTGGCTGCAGAGAGTTGAGTTCCCTCGGATTCACCGCACCATGTTTGACCAAAACCTTGTTTCCGGTTCTTGATGCGCTGTGCTGAGTATCTTCCTGAGTTGCCACCAACGATGCACTTTCGGCAAATTTTCGAAGCAACTCCTCGGTCACCGGCGGCCCTGCAGATAAGTTATCCACGACACCAACAGCGTTAGTAACGCTATCCACTCCGAGGAGCACCGCGAAAAAAAATAACTCCTTGCCGAGCATATCGTCTCTTCACTCGACACTCGCTCTCTCTGCTAGAAAAATACACACTTGGGTCGTTGTGTGGTACGGAAAAATTTTATAGTACCAATGATCGATTTTTAGTTACAGATACTACACACAGAACTGTTTGAGTATTGGCAAACTTGACCAAAAAAGAATATTTGCCAAAGACTTATAGAAAGTTCTAGGATTTGAAGCTTTGATAGCACACACACGCGTCGCCAGTTTTGCTGACTCTATAATGCTTGCCTCAGGAACGAGGTTCGGTGCTCTTGACGGCCAGGATGACTCTGAAGAGTCTAGAGCAGAGTTGCAGCTCTTATATACCGGTACGCATTAGAGGGAAGCCATGCCCTCTCCCACCATGCAAAACACACGCACACTGTCGGGCTATTTTGTTTTGTGTACATGCGGACGGACTCCCTCGTTAACCTGATATCAAAAGTGCTGCACGGAAGAGCCAACCCCCTGGGCTGTATTGGTTTAGCATTTCATGTGATGTATTGCGTTCTGTAGTGCAATTAAGAGTTTATCTTCTCACGTAGGACGCCTTTTTATCCTTATATCCTTATGCGTATCATGATACGCCAGCCAATTTGATTTTTTTTGCTGAGCTTTGTGCCGCAAAGATAAAAAAAAATATTGAATAAGAAGGCATTCACTGAGGCGATTCAAGCCCGTAAATGATTGAAAACGGGTTCTCTTCACTTACTCCTATGCTGCTGTCATTCAGTACTCATTAAAATATGAAGAAAAAGCCTAAATATGTTTTTATCTTTTGTAGTCATTTGCATCAACAGAAAAGATGGAAATAAAATTCTATAAAGGCCCATCATAGTCGTCTCTTAATGCAAACATCCCTTTTCCTGCTCTTGCTTTCATTCTATTAACAACTAGCATATTTGGAAACGTCCATCACGACCAACTCTCTTGCTAAACTAACTTTTTTCTTTAACTGGGGCTTCCATGTGAAGAAAACTAGAAAGCATCTTTACCCCCGATCCTAGTTTTCTCTTGATCAGTAATTATTCTTCAACTCTCTTCTACTAAAGTGTCTAAAAATAGGTAAATTTCAAAACATCACTGCTTAGTCCTCCTTTGTTCTCATTGTATCCATGTCTAGGTCGAGTTTTAGTCCCTCGTCTACACCGTCCCTTACGTCGTTGCATACAAGGTGTGTCAGGAACTCTATCGCAGTTACTGTCATAACTAGAGAATCACGCGGTCAGAAATGACGGTAATGGTTTTGGGATGAACCTTTTCATTGTTCTTCATTGTGGTACGGGTTTTGCTGCTGAAGATGTCTCATACGAACGCTTGATCGTCTAGTGTACCAACGAGAGTCATGCAAGCATAAGTTTTGGAAAGCAAAGTTTTTCCTCCAGCAAGCAACATTCGTATTTAAATTTTTTAACTGCTTGAAGGTCAACCAGCACCAAGAAAATAGAGTTCAAAAGGATTCACGTGTAATGCTCAGTTTCTACTGTATTGTGGCTGCCACCTATAACCTCTTCGAGATCAAAATCTGCTAGTGATAAAAACTGACTCTGTGTCGGCCTGTGCTAACCGTGTAGCAGTGACTACCCCTAGAAAATTCATCTAAGAAAAACATAAGGGAAATGCATCAGGGCTGATGGGAACGATTGACTGGTCAGAAACTTCAACCATGAATTTCGGCTGTACAACCTCGAATCTTGTTCCAGGTGTAACATTGGCTGCAGTGACGCTCTAATACTCCAGCTTTTCGGAAGTAACAGATTTGGGTTCAGTATTATTGCAGGAGGGCCGTGCCATCTCAGGAAATCAGAATGCAGCTGAAGCGTCGAATCGAAAATTAGAAGTGCTACAACTGTTTGATAAAAGTAAAACGTTCTGGTCCTGTAATGAACAACAACAGTGCTTCTATTAGAAAAAAAAAAAAAAACACTGGATAGCAAAATGGGTTGTGCTGTTCTTGCATTGAAAACTCCGCAACGGCCAGGTGGCTCTCAAGGCTCCCTTCCACATTGAGCTATTCTCGCAAAATTTGATGCATCCATCCAGGCTTCTAAAAACCCGATTTCCCTTCTAACCATTTCGTTGTGGGCTGGTGTGCGTGGCGCATAATCCTTATGTTACCTGCGCTAACAAATGAAGAGATGAGTTTCACTCAGGCAAGGGTTAAGCTGACATGGGGTCAATTAGCAAACAAATATGAAGGTCACTGCGTAGCTTGTCTTTTTATCAATAAGATATCGACAGGATTTTTAGATAGTCTCTTTGAATACAAGGAGTTGAGTACTAGATAAGCGTTTGTTTTTATATTGAAGAACTAAGAACTAGTGTTTAAGCGTACCCTACCGGGCAAGTGGATTAGCTCAGTGTTGTTTATATTTAGTAGTAAGGGGTAGTCAAGCAGGCGATAAGCATAATACATGCAGTCACTGAATTACTTGCACTCTGATGAAAGCAGCGACTATACCACAAACAGCCCTTCGTTGTTGCTGATGAGCAAGAGTGACTAGCGATCAATGAGATCATCTTCTGTCTTCGTCTTGTTTGGCTTCAAGGAGAGCGTATTGAAGTTACTCACAGAATGCCATTAACACTACATCGTGCTAGGCTGTAAGGTTACCATTCTTAGGTTCCAATAAAGACTCTTTTGGGCATAACCCTGAACGGCGCAATGCGACTAAATGCCTGTTCATACGGCTGTCATTTGAATGTATTCTCTCAGTCAATCATGCGGAACAAGCGGTGCGTACTTTGTGCCGAGCTCACATATAGATTCTCACGAAGATAAGTAGCTCACATTTCCTACTGAAATATGTTTAAACTCGGTAGCGTAAATGCGCTAGCACGAACGAAATACGAGCTTCACATCTTTGCACAATGTGTTCACGCGAATGTACAGGGTGACTCCAACATTAAACAAGAAAAAAGTGCACTACGTCCGGGAATTTACTTGGAACACTTGTTGAAGTCGACTGATATGACAGCTAATCTTGTAAAGAATTGTATATCAGCATTAATCTTACAGTTTAACTTTAAAACTTTCTCCACCTTCCTAAAATTCACGAGACTATCACTTGTCAGTTTTCGTAAAACCATTGTCATTTGTCAAGCTTGCCGTCATTTGTCAAGCATGCCGTCATTTGTCAAGCAACCTTGCTAAGTGTAGGTTGTTGCTGCTGCTGCAATTCCTGTGTTTGTTAGAAGTAGAAAAATTGTGATACTATTTTTCCTCTGTGATAATACTAGCTTGTGATTAGTACCTTGTTGTGCAATAGCAACTTTTTCATATTTTATCTGCAAGACTTTCGCTAGAATTAAAATTTTGCTTTTGCTTTTACAGATGGTAGGATTTTTAATACCTGAAGATGGCTGCTGTCGATAGTCAAAATGTCGTCGTCAAAGATTTTAATACAGTGATATGTGCAATTTCTAAATTTTATTCCCGATTGGTTTTACGAAAGCTGACAAGTGATAGCCTCGTGAATTTTAGGAAGGTGGAGAAAGTTTTAAAGTTAAGCTAATCTTGTAGTAAATTTGAAGACAGACACGCAGTGATGATTAGTAAATCAGTCAGAAGATTAACTGAGAGAACACGTTCAAAAGACAGCCATGAGAACAGGCCAATAGACGCATAAGGTATTAGTCAATAGCTGTTTGATGCAAAGAGTTTGCACAAAGACGCCTGACAATGACCCCATAGCATAATTTTTCAGCGGTTTAAGATCACTCAACTAAGGCAGATGTGGTTCTCGTCAATGACTTTCCTACTACGAATTTGCACTGTGATATTTAATTTTCACGGTAGTGGGGTGTCTCACGATACCATCACGGTAGTGGGGTGTCTCACGGTACCATCACGGTAGTGGGGTGTCTCACGGTACCATCACGGTAGTGGGGTGTCTCACGGTACCATCACGGTAGTGGGGTGTCTCACGGTACCATCACGGTAGTGGGGTGCCTCACGGTACCATCACGGTAGTGGGGTGTCTCACGGTACAATCACGGTAGTGGGGTGTCTCACGGTACCATCACGGTAGTGGGGTGTCTCACGGTACCATCACGGGAGTGGGGTGTCTCACGGTACC